>JAAGNO010016617.1:0-18742 GCA_033439905.1 Ceryle rudis | reverse complement strand
TTATTATTAAAAAAAAAAAAAAAAAAAACAAACAACAAAACTTGTATGTTTATGCTTCTCCCTTTGGGAAAAGTTTTAACTTCTTGACAAATTTGACTCCCTAAAGGGAACGAGAGCGTGAGCTGTATGGGCCCAAGAAGAGAGGACCCAAGCCTAAAACTTTTCTCCTGAAGGTAACTCTTATTTAAATAACTTAGGCTTTGCTGAATGTCTCTCAAACCTCACCAGTGTGTACCCTTGGAAGGACTGGACTTTCAAGTGACTTGTGCCTGCTGCCTGACTCTGGGAACATGGGCAAAACCCGACAGGGAAGCGGGTGGGGGGCAGACACACAGAAGCGCGTGAGGGGAGAGCATGTGTGCGTGCGACGGGTGCCCCAGCAGGACAGTCGGTACACACAGATGTGCACGGTGAGGCTGCAATCTCTTTTTCCAATATCCTCTCCCTCTTTACGGCCTTCTGCTGCCGCAGTGGAGAGCTCACCAGCCCCGCTCCCGCTTTCCTCAGCAGCCTGTTCTGTCCAGCGTGTGCCCTGCAACTTAGCAGCATGCTGAGCAATCGGGCAGCTGTGGCGGGAATCCTGCTGCCACTTGCGCTCCTCCAGTTGTCTTTCAGGATGTAGGTGCTCCACAGGAGTTTTGGAAGGGTTCATGTTTTGGTCTGTAAATTGCAGGCTTGTTTTGACTTTTTTTTTTTCTTTTTTTTTTCTTTTTTTTCTTTTTTTTTTCTGAGGGGGAGAGGGAGGAGTGTTTCATCTCTGCGTAGGATAGTAGCTGAAGTTTCCAGTTCCCCTCTGTATCAGACCCAGTATCTCTGCAAGAAGATGTAGTCATTGCATCTCTGCTTGCTTGCAGTAAAGAATGAGGCCTCGCATAGTCCTCCCCGTCACCCCTAATTTTTAAACTTTTTTTTTTTATTAAGAAATCTGGTAGCTGTGTGACTGCTCTGTGAGCTCTGTGGATTTATTAGTTAACAGACAAACCCCCTTGCTTTGCTCCCCCTCTTCCCCCCCTCCCCTTCCCCCCCAGTCTCAGACTTCAGATGAATGTAGGAGCAACACACCTTTGTACAATTAAGACAAGTTCACAGCTTCCCTGGTTTTGATCTGGTACAAAGCCCTGGAACTGCCGGGGTGGACCCTGTGGTAAAGGCATCGCTATCACTAAGTCATCCTATGGCTTTGGGCAAGTAATTTAGCCTTTGTGCATGTTTCCCCATCTGTGAAACAGGTTAATACTTTCCTTTGCCTGACAGCGGTAGGAGCTTTACTCAAGTCAGCGCAGCACTTTTAACTGTATGAGCACCAGAAAGATCAGTGAGGGATAGGGTGTCACCTCTCCTCTGCTTTAAGAGGACATAATGAAGCACACAGAAGAAATGCAAGAACAGGCGTATTATGATGCCCCGAGTAAAGCCCAGGGGAGTGTGATAATCCTTGGAAAGTCCTGCCGATGGAACCATCCTTCTCCTTCATCGCTTGTTTTTCTAACAGTTTTGTGTACCTACAGACAGAGAACCACAAACATAACCGATACATACCCCCTCTTATGCTTTATTCAGGGAAACTAAAGTAGTTGGTTTTTCTCTTTCTGGCAGTCAAGCATTAAATGAAACCCTTGTGTTTAGGTTTCCAACAATGCAGAGGAACGCTTAAAGGGAAACCACTAGCTTAAAATAGTTCTCTGCTTGAACTAAAAAAATACTGGTATTTGTAACACCTGACATTGTTCAGAGTAATAGGGAAGTGTTTATGTTGTGCTTTAACATTACTATGTGTAATCAGTTTCTTTTCTTTTTGATTCTGAATGTGATATGGCAAAATACATTGGCAATTGTTCGCTCGTTTTGAAAAAACAAAAGCAACCACCAGACTCAAAAATAAAACCCACTCATTTTTCCTCTTCTCCCTTTGCCCTTTAAACCCCTCCCAAATTTAGAACTTGAATTATTCAACAGCGTCCTTTGAATCACATCCCTGACACGTTTTAGTGGCACATCTTCCTTTTGCCGGCTTCTCTAACACTACTGAAAACCTGTAGGTTTGCAGAGCTGGTTTTGTCCTCTGTAGAAGATGGATTGCCATGGGGAGTGAGATGAGGTCTCCTGAAGGCTGGTGCGATGTTGTGGGAGAGGCTGCTTAGTTTGCAGCTCTGGGAAACAGAGCTGGTGAAACTGTTAGCACTCTGACTTGCCATTTTTCTGTGACTTTGGATCTTGCCATGAAAATAACACCCCCGGCCAGGCAGCAAGAAGTAACTCTATCTCAGCCAACCTATCTGAACTTGTCTGAGCTCTGTTCAGGCAAACCACCAGCAACACTGGAAGTGTGACAGATGCCAGCATGATGTTTGGCATCGTGTGTGCATCTCGGTCAAATCTTCTGACTGGATGGAGGTGTGAGTTTGACCTCTGCTAGCCCTGCAGCGCTGGTGCCACTGTGGGAGGAGTGGAATTTGGTTCTGCCTAATGCATTGCTAGAAATATTTTTGGTTCCTTCAGCTGCAGAATTTCTTGCCAGTGAGAATTGCAGGAGCAGGGGAAGTAATTTGATTCTTGCATCCCAAAGGGAGTCTTTGGAGTTGGCAACTAGAACAATATTCTTTTTGATCTGTTAACCGAACAGATTAGGCCTGGATGCAATGACGTTTAAGCAGGAGTCTGGCCTAGGACTGCTTTGGTAGACTAGTCTGCCCTCAATTCAGTGCCTTGCTGGGACCTTTTGCATGTATCGGTGCTTAAACTTAGGCTTGTGAGTCTCCAGTAAGTGCCCTAATAAGCCACTTGGTCCCCTGGCTTGGGTGGGTGGTGTAGTTTGCAGCTGGGGCTAGGTTTATCCCCGGATTAATTCTCAAAAGCTGTAGATAGGCACCCAGGGGGATTCGCAGAAAGCATTCCAGCAGGTTAGTGCCCGTGCCTTTGGAAAAGCTTTGAAAAGCTGCATCTTTGGCCACCTGCTGCCTTTGTAAGCCAGGCTCCTGTTGATGAGAGCCATCTCATGCTTGCCCTTTTGATCAGACTGCAAAGGAAAATTACAGTCCGGGCTTTGTAATATCACTCTCAAGATGGCCAGTGTTAAAAGTGACCCCTGCAAACTTCAACAACAAAGTTTTGGGCAGGAAATGGGTCTTTATCCTCTGCATACTAGGGGCAAACTTTCCCATAGCTGAGATCAAGCTTGGTGGGAGGTTGTAATTCTTGGGAGGCTGCTGGTACACTGAGCTTTGTGCTGAGCATATGGGAAGCAGAGTCCTTGGTCTGAAATGGACAGCGCTGTACGTAAGGTTCTTACCTCACTACTTGGGCGTCTGGCAGAAGTTGTCCTCGAGGACAGGCCTTTCAGCTGCAAGTCAGAATGGAAGCTGGTGCGAGGTTAGAAAGACTAATAGCACGTACTGGAGCGATCTCCCTCTTTTGCCCTGCTTGCTTTGCTCTGCTTTTGCTTTTCCCTCAGCACTCCACTGTGTGGAATGTAAAACTCTCCAGCTAATCTAATAAAGTCTAGCAAGTGCTATTAAGAGAGAGAGCCCGGTCTGCAAGCTCAGTGGGTGGCTAGCAAAGACCCCTTAGTTGGTGTGGCTGTAACTACTAAGGCGAAAAGACTGGAGAAGGTTAATGGGAAGGAAGAAGCGAGGGAGAGAAGTGCAAAGGGAGAGCCTTAGTGGGAGAGCGGGGGGAAGAAGGGGCCAGGCAACATGGTGTTCTGTTGCTTTGCCCTTCCTTGAACTGTAAAGTTGCAGTTGTTTCTTTTGATCTCCTCCCTGTTCGTAAATTATCCCCGAGCGGTTTGAAAACAGACCATTCCCCTTTGTAGCATTTTGTTCGCCATCCAGTAGGGAAACTTCAGTTTATGGCAGTGTTGCTTGGGAGAGCTGTGCTATGAACTGGCTTGCTGTTGCCTTGTCACTTGGAAGAGTGCAGAAGAAAGAGGGCAATAAAAAGGCAGAATGGCAGCCAAAAAGGGGAAAGAAGAGCCCTTACGAATGCGGTCTGGAGAAAGGACTGTGGGAATGCAGGTGGAGAATAAAAGACAAAGCAGAACCAGTAATTTATGAGAAAGTAGCTCTATAATGGTACAGCGGCGTTACTGGAAATGACAATTTTGAAATAATTAACTAGAAATCTCTTGCCTTACAAGCTCTTTTTTTTTTTTCTATTTTTTTTCCCTTCCAAATTGCAGAGGTTTTGATACAAATCAGGTAAGAGAGGCTTTTCTAAGCACGTGTCGGTGTACGTGCTTGTGTGCCTCGGTACGTTAAGGGAATGAATGAACAAATATGCTTGGTGGGCCTCAAGGGACATTTATTCAGAAATAGTAGGGAACAGGGGAGATATACTAGTTCCCAGGGGCAATGAGGGAACGCTGTATGAGCTAAATAAAGGTGATACAGATCCCAAAAGGGAAGAGGGGGAAGGGAAGCAATCCTAGCAATAGGCTTGCTCTCATGACAGAGCAACTGCAGCAAGCCTCCAGAAGCTGCATCCTGATGTAGGCTGAGCTGTAAGCAGAGAGCGAATTACTTTGTACACGTGCTGAGTACCTCTTCAGCAGTGAGCAGGTCCTGCAGGTGGAAACAGCAAAACCTGGAGAAGTAGTTTCCATTTGGAAAACTTCTGAGTTAAGTAGCAAGCTGTTGTCACACAGCCGACAGGATTAAATGTGGTTTGTTTTTTGAAGACCGTATGCTCAGACAGCTCATCAGTGTGATTGAGTAATGGATCCATAGCAGGCAGAACTGTGTTTTGAACTGAAACTGAGTCTTCTCCAAACCAGAGGTAGCAAGTTACTTAGTTTGAAGTTGGAAGCAGGAGAAGGAGAGCCCAGAAAATGTGCTGTCCTTTGCAGGGAAGCGACATGAGTTTGTACAGCTGATGCCTGAATAAACCTGATCCTGTGGTAGGAATACTGAGCTTTGCAAGTGAGAGGGCTCTAGGGGCTGGTCTTAGATAAAGCATCTGATACTATTTTTTTTGAAACCTTACCCGGAAAAACAAGCTCAAGGTAAGCTGCATATTTACATACTGCTCTTTGGAATTCACATTGAAGCTGGTCACTGGCGAATAGCAGTGTAGCACCAGGGGAGGACTGTTGGGTCCCAGGTTTCTCTTCATAATCTTGTCAAAGAGATTGATGCTGTATGTAGTCTACCTAAAGACTATTGAAACTAAAATTTAATAAATGCAGAGAGCTGAAACATGAGTTAGAAACAGCTGCAGCCTTGAGGAAGTGCCCCAGAAGTAACTGGAAACACAGGCACATAGCAAGTGAAGGAGACCTAGTAGTTCTGGCGCACTGGGAAAGTCCTAGCCATGGACTGGGGTTCTGTGCTAGCCACTGTGTAAACACAACACTAAGACAGGTCCTTGTCAAAACAGGACGGGAGCTGATTAATGTTCACAGGCTGAGAAAGTAAAATCAGCAGGACTGTGGCAGTGGCCAGGCAGTGACCATGCCAGCGTTATCGCTTTTCATTTAGCATGGGTGATGGGAAGCTTTGCTGAGGAATTTTGGAGTGTATAAAGCAACAGTGGGTGTTTGTGACTGCCTCCCATGAACGTGGGGGAGCTACCTTCTTTCTCGCACAAGGCAGTGCTGTGGGCAGGTGACAGACTTGAATCTAAGCAAGTCTTTGGGGCAGAACAGAACAGAGGGGACAGAACTCACTCCAAGGTGTGATTACAGGGTAGAGAGCTAATGTAGAAGACTTGTGGTGTTAGCAGCAGGAGAGAGAGGCCCTGCAGGATGCCTTTGTCTATGCACTGAAGCTGTGGATCAAGGACTTTTACTGGCACATCTGTCTGTACCTTCTGCCTGGCTTCCCTGTCCTGCATTTTGGAATGGGACGTGGTGTTGCACTTTGTTCTCAGCTGAGCAGTGGTAAATTGGCAAGAAGCCCAAAGCATAAGAGCAGCGATGCTGGAAGGTCTGGCTGGGGGTGGGGGGGGAAGGGAAGGAAGAATAAAGTTGTTAATCCATTCTGGTATGTAACGTCAGAAGGCAAACTGTAGCTTGTCCTGGTGTCTGCCACCTGCTTCAGGGCGCCTTGTGATGAGAGGGAGCAAGCACAGCCCAAATACGCTTCTGTCTGTGTCTGTGACAACCTGATGCAGTCTCCAGAGTCTAAGTTGTGGATCGATGGGATGGGACACTTGATATTGGGTGTAGAGAGTTTGGTGCTGCTGCTGTGCTCCAGCCTGTAGGATGCCTGAGACAGGAACTGTCTAACTTAATTTTCTGAACGGTTTGGTGCATGGAGTAATGTGTGAGGCTGAGCAAAGAGAAACTGGCTGAAACTGGGGTTTCTCTGTGCTGGACACACTTCCCTCTAGCTGGGTGAAACAGCCCGATACAGCCCAGGGGCTAACATGGAGAGCGTGCCTGCCTTGCAGTCACATTACTCATCCCTGTTTCTTTGTCAGTCGCCTAATACAAAGCCTGGAGTCCCTGGTTCAGATGAGCCTTCAGTCTGCATTTTCACGTACAGCATGGGAAAGAGACTTCATCTTTGCTGTCCTTTTAAAGCCAGGATAGGAGTAGTACTGAAGGGCACGATTGCCTGACGTTAGGCAGGAAGGAGCAAAATGTCCTCATGTCTCTGTTCTCTGCTCGTTCAGGATCTTCTGTGGTTCCCATGGGGATCTTGGTGGGAGAAAAGGGGCACTGGGTGACAGCAAAGCTCTGGGTATGTAGGGCCAATGCTTTGAGCTTATTACGTGAGAGCTGGCCTGGGCCTCTAGGTTAGATCTGTTCCATCTCTGCCTTTACACGCACACTTAAGGTTTGTTTTATTTTCCCCCAGGCGTTTCTCTGGTAGGAGGCACGGCCTGCAGGGTCACAAAGGAGTTGGTGTCGGAGTGCTTAAACTCTTTGCTGGCAAGAAGCCATCCCGATCTTGGCCTGTGCTAGGGGGCAACAGGATGGAAAAGTTCGGGAGGAAAAGCAGCTGTCTTCTAGCACTGCAGTTCTTGTTGTGCCCACGAGGTGGGGGAAGCTGCTCACTAGATGGGCAGTCGGGGGGGGGGGTTTGCCTGTCCCCTCCAGGCCTGGATGATTGCTGCCTGTCATCCCTGCTGAGAGGGAGTAAGGAAGGGGGTTTGTTTGGGCAAGGAATAGAGTGCAGGTGGGAGGCTGAGCTCTACAAGCAACTGTGCTCTGACAAGGTGTGATACAAGAATATGCTCCGGGTTTCCATGCCTGCAGGGTCTTTAGGTCATGCTGCCTCAGCTTACCAATAAAGCTGTTGTTCCTGCTGCCAGAAAATGTTCCTGTCTCTGGTGCAAGAACCAGGGTAGGTTTTGGCACGATCTCCAAGTACCAGAAGAGCTTAAAAGTCTGGTTCCCCTGCCCTGGCTTTCAAGGAGGCTTGGCACCAAGCAGTTTGAACCAGTGCTGTTCCTGCTCTGTTTCATTAGTAAGTTTCAAACAAGTGTGGTGTTGAAAAGCACAAGGCAATCTCTTCTTTGGAGACGCAGTTAAACTTGACTTGTATTCCAGCTGGCCTAGTCTCTGCCTCTAAACACTGGACCTTGCTCCCACAGTAGAGTAAGGATAAACAACTTGCTTGTGGTCTCTAGTTAAAATTAAGCTTCAGGTCTTTGCATTTCTTTTGTTTAACTAAGACAGTTCCATCACACCACCCTCATTCACTTCCATCTGTGTTCCTCAAGACCCCTTTCTACAATGCTTTCCAGAGCGGATAAGTCTAGTTGTGGGAGGAGGAGAGCAAATACTACTCTTCCTTTTCCCCTTGTCTCATCCTCATTCTGTGGAGGACCTGATACAGTGCCCTGTTCTGCGATTTGTATGTCATTTTGGATGCTAACTCAACGCAAACAGCCTCGGTGCCTAGGGAGAATGCTGGGTTGGTTGGCTGACAGTAGAGGGTTGTGCATGTTGGCTGATGATGACTGAAGTGGGCCTTGGAAACCATTAACTGTAACGCTGGAGGGTGGCAGGTTTTTTTGTCCTGGGGGAAGCATGTGTCAGCAGGGGCACAGCCTAGGAAGGAATGAGCTGCCCAGAAAGGATATAGACAGTGCTCCATGCAGTGCCCCGTGCTTGGACAGGGGCTGTGCTATAGCCATCAGTAACCCATAGGTGTTTGGATTACATGTGCTTGTTAACGAGGGTATAAATGTGACACAGTGTTGCTGGTAAGTGCTTGTCCTGAGATGAGGAATACCCAGTTTGAGATCTGGCTACATCTGGGCTCCCTCTCTGACCCTGGTGTTTTTTTTTGTTTTTTTTTTTTTCTCTCTCCCCACCACTGCAGGCTCGGGCCCAAGCGGAGGCCCTCCACATTGGGGATGTACACTTTTCTGTCAAGCCTGCTTCTAGCACCTCCTCTCCCAAGCTCCACTCCAGCGCCGCGGTGCACCGGCTCAAGAAAGACATCCGTCGATGCCACCGCATGTCCCGGCGCCCCCTGCCCCGTCCAGACCCCCAGAATGGCGGGAGCGTGGGTGGTGGCGCTGGCATCCGTCCTCCCGTCTCGCCCTTCTCAGAGACCGTCCGCATCATCAACCGTAAGGTGAAACCCCGTGAGCCCAAGCGCAGCCGCATCATCCTCAACCTCAAAGTCATTGATAAAGGTGGGAAGCCAGCCGGCGGGGCCGGGGGCCTGGCTCGGCCCAAGATCCCCTCCCGAAACCGCGTCATTGGCAAGAGCAAAAAGTTCAGTGAGAGCGTCCTCCGCACCCAGATCCGCCACATGAAGTTCGGCACCTTTTCGCTCTACAATAAGCCGTCTGCTGCACCTGCCCCCTCTCTGGAGGGCAAAGGGGAAGCCGAAGGCTCCCAGGCAGCCTCCTGTGGGCTTATTATGGGCTCCACCCCCTATGATGCCCCCAGCTCCAGCTCCTCGGGCTGCCCATCACCTGCCCCCCACTCTTCCTCTGACCCTGATGATTCCCCTCCTAAGCTGCTCCCCGAGACCCTCAGCCCAGCAATCCCTGACTGGCGCGAGTCGGAGGTCCTTGACCTCTCAATCCCACCTGAGTCGGCTGCCACCAGCAAGCGTTCTCCCCCAGGAGGATGTAGTGGGGGGCAGACGCCCTCCTTGTCCCTCTCCTCTTCTGACCAGGAGCAGGAGGCTGGCGACTGGCGCCCTGAGATGTCCCCTTGCTCTAATGTGGTGGTCACGGATGTCACCAGCAACCTCCTCACTGTCACCATCAAGGAGTTCTGCAATGCTGAGGATTTTGAGAAGGTGGCGGCAGGTGGTGGCGGTGGAGGAGGCAGCAAGTGAGCAGACAGGTCCCCCCCCTGCTCCAGGAGCATGGGGGGAGCTCTACCTGCAAGAAGTCGTGGTGCGAATGGCTGTCCTTAGTTCTCACCTTCTCCCCTTGGCTGTCCCTCTGCCCTCACTGCCACCCTTCCTCCTCCTTTCCCATGCCCGCTCCCACTTGTCTGGAGGCTGGAGCGTGTTGGTGGCAGGGAGTGAGGGCACCTGCTGTTCCTGGGTGTCACTGCCACTGGGAGGAGGTAGGGAGGGTCGTGATGATGTTGGGGAGTGGTTGTTTGTCCTTGAATGTGATGATGTCCAACGGGCAGTGGAGCCTTTGGGGATGAAGGAGGGGTGAGTATGTGTCTGTGTGCCTGTGGGGGTGGTGGGGAGGGTGCTCTTCCTCCTTCCCTACCACCTTTGACAAAAAGTGAAAAGGAGCTCCAGACCCTTGAGGGGAAGATGTAAGAGGATTGGAGGCCTTGCCCCCCAGTCCTTCTCCTGCATTGTACATGCAGTCTCTTCCATTCCTATGTTTCCACCTTGCCATGACTCTGATCCTGCCGTCTTTCCCTTTCTTGGCCTGCGGCCTGGATCTGCCCTTTCTTGCCATCCTTGTGGCATTTGCTGATTCAGGTGCCCCCAGATCAAGAGGGAGAGGGGCAGGTGAAGCATCATGCCTGGAAGGTGCTGGAGACAAAGCTGGGGTGATAGGGGGTGCCCCATGCAGCATACACCCCATATTGGCTTCCCCTTTACTTTGACTATTGGTGCTACCTTGGCAGTTGTATGGGCCCTTTCAGGTGCCCTGGTGCCTCCTCTTCTGCATCTTCCAACTTGTTCAGCTCTGAGAAGGGGAGTCTGCTTCTGGCCCAGATCTTCCTCCTGGTGTTAATTACTTGCACTTGCTTGGGGGAGAGGGCATGAAATGCCCTTCCCTGGGTTTTCTGTGGTGGAAGTGGGAGTGAGCTGTGCATCCATCCGTCGGGTCAGGGAAGATATGCCGATGGTGTGACAGTGCCCCAGCCCAATGAGGCTGGTCTCCCGCCTTGGACATAAGCTTCCCCTGACCCTATTTGCTTCCCCCTGCTCCCTCAAAAGGAGGGAGGGATGCTTCCTTTTCTCTTTCCTGCTCTCCCTTCCCTGTGGTGGATGGCCTGGAAGAGGGTTCCCCTCTGTCTCTTCAGCATCTGAAACAGCCCTTGCAACTGTCAACCAAAGGTGCTAATAAGAAAAAAAGAAAACAACAAACTGTCTCTATCCCATCATATGCATGTGCACTGTATCTCTGCCCCCAGAGATCTGTGAGCTGAGCTAGAAATTCCTTCTCTTTGTCCCTAGCAAGTAGGAGCAGGCAAGACCACAGCTTGCTGCTCTTTACCTGCAGCTTACTCTTTCCCTGACCACCCTTGCTCACATCCAAAATAAGCTCTCTATTTCACCTGCCCTTTCTGGTTTGCTCCATCTCTGTGTGGGTCCTAAGCTTCATGGTGAGATGTTTCTTTGCTTTTCCTTCTCCCCCTTCTTGAACAGGACTCAGCCTGTAGGGACAAGGAAAAGAGGTGCTGATCAATCGGTGGAAGAGCCTCAGCCCTGTCCTTGTTATTTGGGATGGGGCAGAGGTGTGTCGTTTCTATATAACATGCTGCAGAGGTGAAAAGGGTGGAAAAAAATTCCCCACGCCAGGGCTCACCTCCTTACGGACCTGCCCTGGGTGGGTGAACACAAGTGGAATTGGCCCCTCTGGTGCTTCCTCATGAGGGTGCTCAGGAGCTGCTGGCTCCGAGGAGTACTCTCTTGTGGAGTAGTGATTTTGTGGTTGTGGTGGTCTGAGTGTAGAAGGGAGGCAGTCTGTGGGAGAGGGATGATATTTATCTGCCCAGGCCGTGTTGTTGGGGTGGTACAGGGATAGGCAAGCTTCTGACTTTGATAAGGGCTTCTGTGCCCAGAGCTTGTCTTTTCCCTGCCTCCAGAGCCTGGGTTGCTACCCTCCCCACAAGCCTTACCTCGCTGTGGGTGGCATTCAAAGCTGTGGGGCACAATGAATTTGTACCAGTTGTGGTTGGGTGTCTGCTCAGATGGTCTTGAGGGGGATTCCAGGTGCTGTTCCAGGTGCACCACCCTTCACACACCTCTTTCTTTCCTTGGTTAAAGAGCTTAGTGGACTCTTTGGGGATGTGATTGCATTCACAGCTGAAGCTAGGGGCAGGGAGAAGGAGACTTCCCCAGTCCATTCACCAAGCTAAGGTTTCCTATAACTTGTTGGACTTGTGTGTGTGTCTGTATTAATACCTGCTTGTATTTGTTGTGTCCTTTTTTTTTTTTTTTTTTTTTTGCATCTTTCCTGTGCCTGGCACACCCAGGGGTCCCATATTTTAGCATAGTCTATCCATTTGACTGCAGCTTCAAAGATGAGCAGTTTGTAGGCATAGGGAAAAGCTCACTCTTAGGGAAACAGCGAGGAGATTCTTCTCTTCTTCCCACCCGCCCTGCTCTCCCCCTTCTCACCAAGAACTATTCTGCGGTTGTGAGGTAAGAGGAGCTTCATGGGGTAGATGCAAACTGGCCGGTCACTTTAGGTTGTTAAGTTACTGTTTGGTGAGTATGTGGTGATGTGTTTTGCTTCGTGGTATTGCGGTTCTGAAAAAAAAAAACAAAAAACAAACAAAACATTGAAGCGTTTAAGTGGGAGATTAAAGTGAACTTTAATAGGAAACTTGATGTGTTTTGGCCAAGATGTGTTTGCTTGGCAGAATTCTTTTCCCCAGTGTCTCTTGTATGGTGTTCTTTGGGGGCATGGGACAGGAATTGTTTAAGGGGTTTTGCCTTTCTGCAGAGTCACAAGCAAGGGGACTGTCTGTGAAAAGCAAAACAGTGGGTCACTGTAGGGATACTCTGTGAGGACCTTCTTCCTGTGGTGAGGAGACGAGGGGACTTGTTGTGGCAGAGGAACTCGTGTAGTAGATCCTCTTTGTGGAGGAAGAAAGGAGTATGATCCGGCTTACAGACACAGCTCGACTGCTTGTATGACAAATCTCTCCCTGCAGGGGTCACCAGGTGGGAACTAAACCCTGAACCTCTGGATCCAAAATGAGGATCCTGTGCTGTCTTGAGTTACAGGTTTGCTAACTTGAATGCAGCGGCTGCCTCAAGTTCCCTCAGGTGGACAAGCCACTTGAGGCTTACTAACCTACCTTTGTATTCACATGGGTTTACACTCCTTCTGAATTTTTGCCCTTGCTCCTTAACGGAGATGGGGAAAGAAGATCCATCTGTGCCCTTTAAGAAGGGCATGGGTTTGAGGGAGGAGTTTATTTGAAAGTATCCCCTTCCCTTGCCCATAACTCCTAGAAAAGAAACAAAAAACAGGGAAATATTCTCTGTGTCTGTGCCATGTTTGTTCTCTTGTCGTTGTGTTTTTAGAGGAGATTTTATGATGGAGTGGAAAAAGTGAAATGATTAGTTTTGCATAAAAAAAGAAAAGTTTAAAAAAAATTTCTACAGGGAGAGTGAGAGAGAGAGTTTAAAAATGAATAATAAATGCAGTGATTGCACAAACTGTAGTGGTATTAGATGGTCCTTAGAGAAAAGGGTATTTTGTAGTATCAAAGCATGTGTGTCTGGGATGGCGTTTGGCTTGCTTGAACTGGAGGGAAAGGCATTCTGGGACTAAGCAGCGATCTCCGAGTTGAAAAGGCAAACTGCATGTTGGAGGAACCCTGTCTACAAATCCTTCCCGTCCTTGCCTCCCAAGTGTTGGAGTGAGTTCCCTTCCCTCCCATACCTCTCCTGTGAGCTAAGGTGGAGTCTCCAAGTGGTTTTCTGGCCGAGCGGCCCTCAGAAATGGCCAGTCATGTTCTGCTAGAACATGGATCGGGCCACCAACACGGAAACAGTTGACTTACTTTGCATGCACAGCAAGCTGCTAAGATTTGGGGTTGGCATGTACCTTTCCTGCCAAGTCACTGTCTCTTCTCTTTTCCCTTCTCCATATCCAAGCAGGATTAAACATGGTGGGCTTATCTCTCATCTAGGAAGCAGATACACCTCCCTGTGTAGGGGAGCTTCTTCCAGCATCAGTTGGGGAGTGGCTTTTTTCTGTGTAGGATTCACCACATTGGGACAGAGAACCAAGTCCCATCTCTGACACTAGTTGGATCTTCAGAGGCAGATGAGGGAGCTGCCTTGTGTGCTCTGAAGGTGTTGCTGAGTGAAGCATACCTTCTTCTTGAGGCCAGCAAATGCTGGAGATTTCAGGGTGGGGAGGGGAACACCTTTACAGGACTGTGCTCGAGTAGGGCTCGAGGAGCCTTCTACTCTGGCTTCCTGCAGGATGGTGAAGAGTTGCCTGAATGCTCCTTCAAAGTGAGGAGGCAGCTTTTGCATGCTGGCTTCCCCACCCAAGATGTGCCTGCTGGGCTTTCATCTGGTGCGTAGGAGTGACTGCAGAGACGAGGGAATTCACCAGATGTTGGTGTCTGAACAGAAGGTGGCAGGCAGGAGACACTAGGACAGCTTTTCCTGTCTGGACTTTTCTGGTGCCCTTGGCTTTGCAGTGGCAGGTTACAGATGTCTCGATGCCTCCTATAGCCTGGGCTGTTCTTGGGAACTTCTTCTCTCTCTGCCCATCGAGCTCTGTCAGTGCTTCCTATGGCCTTCAGCTTGGAGTGGCAGCCTCCTGTCTTGTGCTGTCTTTTCTCCTCGCTGAGCAGAGTGGGACTGGGGAGGTGTGAAGCTAATGAGATGCAAGCTCCTTCTGGGATGGAAAACAGAAGTAAGACTGTGGTGAGCCACTGCTTGATTTCTGTTTTCAACAGAGAAAGGGAGCATTTCTCAGCATCTCCCCTTACTGAAGTTCCCAGGGAGATTTTATGAAATAAAGGGGGTGGGGGGGAATGGACCCAAAACAAACAGATTGGGGGGGGGTGAAGAAAACAAAAAGAATGAAAACTACAATCCTGCTTTTTACGAGGTAGGAGCAGTCTCTGAGTTGAGTCTTCCTAGGGATTTCACTCCCTTTCCCAGCCCCTCTTTGTAGAGGAGGTTTTGGCAGCTCCGGCGTTTGGAGATGATCACCTTCCTGGGCACCTCCTGGCAGAAAGAGGTTGCCACACTGAAGGATAGTGTCCCGAGTTCCCCACGCTTCTGCCCACCCCAGGTCATGGCATTAGTGGCGCTGCTCAGGAGCAGGTCCTTCTTCCCAGGGAGCTGTAACAAACCCAGAGTGTGTGTCTGGCTAAGTGCTTAATTTTTCCCCTCGCCTCCTTCCCCACCTTCTGACAAGACCTTTTCCTCCTTGCCTGGCGCATCCTTTTACTCCAATATCGCTTGCTTTTGCTGCATTTTTCAATTGCCCAATAATCGTGCAAGAGCTGGGATCTTATTTACTTTTTATAAATAAATATATAAATATAAAAGAAACCCTCCTCTCTTTCCCCCTGTCTCACCCACCACCCTGTGTGCAGCCTTTCTGATCTCCACTCTGAAGGCGGTGTGCTGTAGAGGGTTCATTTGGGGCCAGGGATTCGGTGCCTCCTGGGTTCTGTTCCTTCTTGGTTTGCCAAGGCCTTTCTGCCAGCTGTGTCACTGCCCTGTGCCTCTGTCTCCCTTGTGCGAAGGGGGTGGTGGGTGGAGGGGACCATCCTGCTGAGGGTGCTGGCAGACTGACTCTCACGGTGTTTGCACAGAGCCAGAGGGGAAGCACCGCTTCAGAAATCCTCCCTGCCCGTGCTTCCTTCCCTAGGTAACTCCAGGAAGTGTCTTCATTTCATCGATTCTTTGGGGTTGAGCAAATAAGTGGCTTTATTTTCTTTTCTTCTATTTTTTTTTTTTAGGTCCCTCCCCAGAGTGCAATGTGTATGGTTTCTTTTTGGGGGTTTAGATGGGAGGAGATGCAGTCTTACCTGTCCTCACCTTTGCCCTTCTGTCCTCTACTTCTCTCTTCTTTCGATGTTGCCCTGTGTCAAACTGATGTGGCTAGTGGCAGTTGCGCCCTTGCCTTTGCAGGTCAGCAGCCCTGGCCCCAGCAGCTTTGTGCACGTTCTGAGTGGCACATCTGAGCTGCCCTGTGTCCCATCTGCTTTGCGTCTAAGAATGTTTCAAGGCCCCAAGTTCTTCTTTCTCCCTTTCTTCATAAATTTCTCCTGGGAGTGAAGGGAGGAGAAGTCAGTTTGTCCTTCCTGTGGTGGTGAGCTGCCTCTGGCAGCTTTTCTGTCTTTTCTGTCCCTTCACCTCCTCCGTAGTGGGAAGCATCTCCAGGACCGTCCAGAAGCACAGTCGTTGTGGTGAGAATCCTTCCACCTTGGGTGAGCGCTGTGCTTTGAGCACTCTCCCTCCAGGCACCCAGTGCTGGCAGAGGTGGCACTGGGGTGGAGGAGTGGGGATGCCTGCTGCACTACTGGGCTGAGTGGAGCAGGGAGATGAACAGCAAGTACTGTGCTGCAGCACAGGGGAGAAGCGAGGTGATGGAAGTATGGCTAGATGCACTCGGGGTGATGCTGGCCAGCTGATGAACACAGATTCTTGCGGCAGGGCCCCAGTTCTTGACTTTGTTCTTGTTCAGCTGAGTGCGTAGAGCTTGTACTAAATTGCAGGAACACATCTGGGTGTGTCAAAGCACTTTGTGGGTCTTGGGGGCCATGTAGGACTAGCAGGGCCCCCTGGCTGCACCCCGCTCTCTGAGGGTACTGAGGGGTCTTCCTTCTGGGCAGAGCAGCAGGTAGATGCTCTTTCACAGGTTGTTTGCTCTTCAGCTGTCCTGGAGGGGACCTGCTGCTCCCATCCCCCGTGGCTGCAAAGGGGGACAGAGTCTTAGGTCAAGTTCTCAAACAGAACAAAAAAAAAAAAAAAAAAAAAATTTGTTGTGATGACTTTTTTTAGAAAAAAGTTGTCACGCTAACCGAATCAAGTTGGTATGCTGTCCTCTCCTCTTCTCTCCCTGCTGTTAAGCTTTGTACGTTCCTTAAGAATAGAGGATTCTCTATTTTGGGCTAACTTTTTTCCTCAGTTTGTTTTCTTTTTGTATAGAAAGTTGTCTGGTGGTGGTGGAGGACAGGGGCCTGCCTCATCTGTTCCTTCCTTTCACCTTCCCCAGTGCCAAGCTTAGGCTCAAATCCTGCAGATTCCTGCAAATACTGAACTCCGAGCAGGCGAGTTACCCCACTGAGCTCTGTGGTACTTGGGTGCTTCAGATTCTGCCTGGGCTTGAGTTTTGGCAGCATCAGAGCCTTACCCTTTCTCTTAGAGAAGGTCAGACCGAACTCCTAGAGTGCTGATGGTTCTGGTGCAACCCCTCACTTGGCATACAGAGTGAAGGTGGTATTTTGATTTTGTTTTGGTTTTGTTTGTTGTTGTTTTGGTTTTTTTTTTTTTATTTAAAGTAAACCTAAATATGTATCTTGTATTTTTTTTTTATTTTGGAAGAAAAAGGCATTTAAGGATTGTGCACGGATGAATTGTGTATCTATATATTTTTTTTGTCTTGCAATTTTCATTTTAAATATAGTGTTTGTTCATTTTTTATTTTATTTTTTTAATCCAGTTCCCAGCTGGCTAAACTCTGTCTAGAGCGGATGGGTGGGAGGCATAGCAACTGGAGGGGTGATTGAATCACCCCTTCCCTTGGTGCTTCCCACAAGAGAATGGTTTGCTCCAGGTTTGGGGGTGGGGGTTGTGCTAATTACTCTTGTATTCTTGTACATTTTGTTCTTTCTGCTGCTCTTGAATATTGTATTAATGCCAGAAATGGGGAGTTAAAATTAAAAAAAAAAAATTAACCCCAATAAATTGTTACATTCCAAAACCTGTTCTCTTCTCTTCCTTGTGTGGGCTGGGACCTGCTCTGGGTGTAAGTGACCTGTGGAGCTGGTAGCAAGGATACTGAAACACCTGCTCTAAGCTAGCGTCTGTCAGCTCTGCAGTCAAGTAACACACTTGGTTCTGGCTTTGGTCTTCAGCCCCTTCTGGACACGGAGAAGCTTGAGCAAAGGACAAGGGTGACTTCTCCTGTAATGCCGAGGGCAGGGGTGGAACTTTGGGAAGGCCAAGCTAGCCGAGTGGGACATGAATAGACTCCTCCAAAGTGCTTTGGAGAACTTCCCATAAGTCTCCCACATCCTTTACTTTTAAAAATAAAATCAGATGTGAGCACAGCCTCGCACTTGGAGGCTGAGAAATGCTTTAGACTTTCCCCAACTCCAGAATGCCTGCCTAAGTGCACTTTACAATGTGCGAAAAATACTCCTAATGCAGGCAACCTAAACCCCAGATTCACTCCCTTACTCTCTTGCTCCTAGAAACAGCAAACAGGGTTACAGCAAAAGGTGAGGTAGGGAAGTGCTGGTGCAGCAAGAGGAGGGGGAAAACATGGGGTTTGGGTGAAGATGTGCTCTTCAGGTGGGTGGGGGAGAAGAGTAGGAAGTTAGTAGTTCTGGATACTGACCCTAAGTCGGGGTATGGCTGCGGGGTGTCACTGTTGAGCTGGCTCTGACCAAAACACCCTCAGGTGTGTCACCTTTGTTCTGGTGATACAGGTCTTGTGTGGAGTGGGGGACGGTTGGGCTGAGTTTGGGGCTCTCTGGGGGAGAGTTGCTGTTTAGTCAGACAAGGCTGCAGTGCTTGAAGTGCCTCTCTAACATCCATGGCTTGGAAAGCCCTCTGCGACAGGGATGTGTCCTGGCTGGCTGGGAGTAGGGAACACTGCCCACTGAAGCCAAGCACGGACAAGGTGTTGCGCTATTTGCATCATGCCATCAGGCTCACCTTGCTTCTGCTGCCTGCCAAAATGCCTGCCAGGCCGGCACTCTTTCCCTTGCCCCTGCACCATGGTTTTGCTGAGAGGTGAGCAGGCTTTTGACTGAACCTGAATACAGCAAATTAAGCCACCTCTGATCCATGCTTCTGCTGCTGGAAGATGGTTGCAGAGGCAGACACCAGCCTTGACCAGACATGTCCAACAAGGTCCAATGCATGTGTGCTAGCACAGGCAGACCCTTGTAATCAGGGTGAGGTGACACAAGCCTCATCTACAGGGCTATGAGATCTGGAAATGAAGCCAGGATTTCCACACTACATGGAGACCACCAAGTGAGATAGATTTGGCCTGCCTTACCATGCCCATGGTTGCTTCTTGGGGACAGCTGCTAGCCTGACACACCATCTGGGTGTTAATTAGATGGAAGAAAACCCCTTAATTGCTCATGCTCCATCCCTCTGAGCTGAACCTGTGAGCTCTTGCTGAAACCAGCTTGTTGCTCATACTGTTCAAAACACGGTTCCCCAAAGCCTCCCATCACCTCTTCCCTCCCCATCTCCTGTGGGAGGGCAGGGGTTCAACATCACCATGTCCTTGCAGAGCCAGCCGGCCACCAAGCATCTTTGAATTGTTATTTGCAGGACAGGGAGGCTGCTCTGGCTACACAGAATTATCATAGAGGCTGGAATAGGCCTTTGAGATCATCAAGTCCAGCCTAAGACCTGACACCACACCACCTAGCTAGAGCATGTCACTAAGTGCCACATCC
>JAAGNO010016615.1:0-29382 GCA_033439905.1 Ceryle rudis | reverse complement strand
GGCTTCACCGCCGGCTGCTGCGCACGCGCCGCGCCCCGCGCATGTCCAGTGGCCGGGCCGACGCTCCCGTCTCTTCTCGCGCGAGCGGCGGCGCCGGTGTCATGGCGGCGGCGGCGGAGGAGCTGGAGGTGGACATCGAAGGGGACCCGGCGGTCGTGCCCGGGGAGGCGGTGCCGGGGTGAGTCGAGGGGCCGTGCTGCGGGCTGGTAGCTCTGCCGCGCCGGGGAGCGCGTCCCTTCCCCTCCGGCGGGCAGGGTTTCTTCGGCTGTCGCGGGCCGGGGTTTGCGTGTGGGCGCGGCGAGGGCTGCCGCTTGCTGAGGGAGCTGTCCGGGCGGGCCCGCGCTCGCTTGGGGTCCCTGGCCGCTGCCGGTGCTTTCCGTCCCCGGGGAAGAGCCCCTGACCCTGGGGAGAGACCCTGGAGACTCAATGAGGGCCCGGGGCTGGGAGAGGGAAGCGCCGATGTTGGTCGTAATGGGGCCGAGCACTGGGAACGGGGCCTGTGGAATCGCTGAGATGAGGTGAATGTCGAAGTGCTGTCATTGGCTCCAGCAGTACGTGAACGAGGGACAGTTGGTGGCGAGAGCGCTGGGAGACTCCTTTAAAGTACCTCGACTATGCAGTCGAGCACAACATAGGTGCTGTGTTGCATAACAGATATCAAGTGAACTTGCAGAGGCACGTAGGTTCTGAGAGCTGAACATTGGGAGGGTCAGAAAAGTAATTCACCAAAATCACGGGTAAGGGATCTCTAAACAGATGCTGAAGTGAAGGGGCAGCAATTTTAACACTACAAGTCTAGCTGATTCTGGGAGAGTGTGGGAGGATTGTACCCGAGACAGTGACCAGACTCGCATGCTGTCCTGGAGTAGCATCTGCTTGCTGCTGTTGGAGACAGAATACTGTGTGTAGGGGACTATTGATCTGACCCACTTTTTTATATGCTCCAAAAGAAGCAGGTGTTACATTAGTTTCTCTCTGTACGTTATTTTAACTGACAGGATTCATTTTGTTTAAAAGTCTTAGCAGTTTCTTTGAACACTGTAATCTTTTTCAGAGATCATGAAAACACATCTTCGGCCTTGCTGCAGGATCACTATCTGGATTCATCTTGGAGAACTGATAACAGTCTTGTAAGTATTTTTTAAATTAATGGTACTTCTAGCAAGGTTACAAGAACTTCTGTTTTTTCCATTCTCTTTCCTCCGTGTACATGCTCTTTTAGATTTTTATCCAGTTCTTTCTGTTTACTCTTAGAAATTATTTTATATTCTTGATACTCAAGTAGCACTGTGACTGAAGTAAAATATTAAAATATATTTATGTTGTTCGCAGCCATGGACACTGGACAGCAGCATTAGTGAAGAAAACAGGGCTGTCATTGAGAAAATGCTGCTGGAAGAAGAGTATCCTTTTGCTGATTTGCTTGTATGTCTTCCTTTTCCCAGAGGAACTGGATGAATCTTGTTGACTGAATCACTGTCAGCTTGCAGGTAGAATCAGGAAGGACCCCTGAACGAATCATCTAGCTGCCTGCAGGTTCCTCTGGTGCTTCTGATTCTTCAGAGAATTACTCCAAAGTTTGTTGGGTTTAATCTGGCACTGACACTAAACGTGGTTGTATTTGTCCCTGCTTCAGCTGCCGCCTTCAGCCTTGTGCTGATACAGCGGTTTGTTTGGCTTTATAGCGAACCTGATCAAACAACGGATCTGGCTAGAAACAGCTAGTTCTTGCTGAATTGTTCTTCACTTGGACTGCTTTACTGTCTGATTTTTGTCTGGCTACATTCATACTTTTGCCAGCATGCAAGATGAAAATGGGAAGGAATGGCTGCTGCCTTTTTTTCTTCTTTTTTTTTTTTTTATTTTGGCTTAAATGCTTTTATCAGTAGTAGTGACCTCATGGTGTATGTAGATAATAGCAGTAGTAATCGTGGGCTGATATATTTTCAAGTTCTTTTTGTAATTGAGTATAGTGATATGCAGTAATAGAGGAACAAGAAAAATAAAGCAATTAAAGTTTTCTTAGTAGAATTAATTAATGAGGCTTAATTTGAAAATAGATATCAGTATAATGAAAATAAATAATTTCTAGCTCAAAAAAAAGAAAAATGCTGTTGTAGAAGCAGGGTATCTAGAAAGTACAGTGAGCCTGGAGGTTCAAACGTCAAATGTCACTTATTGTACATTGAACTAGTAGGAGTGTGTGAAACTGTATTTCAGTTTTGAAAGCAGTGCAGTACTTGCTTCTACAGATGAATTGTTAAGACCCAGTATAATGTATATGATTAGTAGGGTTCCCACAAGTACAAATATCTCTGATGGTTCAAAAACTTACTTAGTAACGATTTCAGATATTATTTATCTAATAAATCACTGTCTGAAAAACTCTGGCTCAATCAAAAAGCAGCAGAGAAAAGATCTACAAAAAGGTAAGCTGTATTCTGGGAAAAATTCTCGGTTAGGTGAGAAGTGAAAAGTCCTTCCAAAATAAGGTGATTTGCTGGGATGTGCAACAGCATATTATGAATTTTTATTTCCCCCTTTTTTTTTTTTTTATTTGCAGCCCGCATAAGAAAACTGGAAAAGTCATGTATGTACATTTTGTATGATTGAGTTGTGTCTTTAAGTCTGGCGTCTGATACTATTTTTTTGTTGTTGTTGTTTCTTCCAGTCCCTTCTGCTTCTGTGTACAGAATTATTTAATAGAGCTTTCAACACAAAAAAATACTGCTGCATGTAATAATAAGCCTGTAGTAAACTACTTTGTTTTCTGTAGCACGGTGGTCCTTCAGAAAAAAAGGAACAAACAACTTTTTAAGTCTAGTTTGCTTTCTTGCTTGAACTTTTCTGTTTGCTTTTATGTGTTTCTGTACCACTGGTTACTGGTGAATATTGTGCTGCCTTGGGTACTCGCCTCTGAGGGAGAAGCTGACGTGATTCTCGATGTTTTATGTAGCAGCCGCATTGATGCTCAAAACAATACTTGGAGTTTTAGTGAAGGTGGGGAGTAGTGCCTCTGTCAGAAGCCGCCTTCAGTTACTGGGATTTGAGAATATATTTTTTTAAGAAAGCACTAACTTCTGTTTCCCATTTTCCTAGGGTGAGATCACCTACAAAACCAGCTAGCTACTCGTTAAAGTGGACGTTAGAAGAAAAAGAACTGTTTGAACAAGGACTGGTAAGTACTTTGAATAGAAATCATTACTTTATCTTAAAGCAAGAATACAACATACTTATTTATATTTAGCTGCTTCTGCTGTTGTACTTCTAATGTGTTAAAAATAATGCCATCTACTACAAGTGTAAGGATAAATTGGATTTATATTGAAGAATAGCAGTAATGCTTACTGTTGGATGCAGTTTTCTTCTTGGCAGAATGAATACCGAGGTTCTTTATTGTGGTTTTTCTGTACTTTTTGGCATTTGTAAGGGATAACTGAGTTTTTAAACTCTTTTGGCACAAAGTACAATGTCTGGAATGTTAGACTTCGGGCAACTTAAATGTGCTTTGTACTAGGTGAAATTTGGACGCCGATGGACAAAAATTGCCAAGCTGATTGGAAGTCGTACTGTTCTACAAGTCAAGAGCTATGCTCGGCAGTATTTTAAGAATAAGGTAAAGAGAATGCCTCTAGTTAGCAGAAAGGCTGTTAGACAGTTATGCTGTTGTACATGTAGCTTGATTTTAATCTGTCTTTTCAAGGTACTGCTGTTAAACTACGTACGCATTCCCATATTCGGAGAAGTGGAATATTTAAATTGCAAATAGGAAGTCAGACCTAATTTCGAATTCCTCGAATGACTTCAGTATTTTTATTTCTGGCATAGCTAAACAATAAATGTATTATGGTTGTAGTCTTGCTCGTTAGTCTGAAAATACTTGTTTTCCACTATCCAGCTGTTTCAGCTCTGTGTTACAGTTTTAGCTTTAGCCTCATTTGAGACTTCAGGTGCATTGAAGAAGAAATTACTATTGTCTAGGGGTTTTTTTTTAATGGAAATACATGTGAATTTACACTTGGGCTAGAAATAAATGTACCTATAATGCTGGGTAAAAGTCAATTGAAATGGATTAAAATATATTAAAAGGGTAAGATGAGGAAGAAACACTTGAGAATGTCTGCCGTTCAAGACTAGTTCTGACTAGTTGTGGAGCAGAGGGTGAAGAAAAAATGTTTTGTTTTTCTCTTCTAAAAGTATTTTATATTTTCCTCAGGCAAAAAATGGTAATTCTGAAAAGGAGGAGCAACATCAGTGTGGGAGCAGCGTTCCCATTGAAGATGGGATAAAGATAGAAGCGTGGTCATCTGGAAGCTTGAGAGGCCGTGCAGACCCCAATCTGAATGCAGTGAAAATTGAAAAGCTGTCCGATGATGAAGAAGTAGACATAACTGATGACATGGATGAACTGCTTTCTCCTACCTTCCAGCAAGAATCTGGGAAATCTGAATTATCCAGTATTTCAAAAAGTCCCGTTGAAGGAACAGAAAATGTTTTTTCATCTGTTGGACACAGTTCCGTAATTTCTTTACCTAAAGAAGATCCCCAGCATACCAAGCAAGATACAGCAGACACATTAGTATTTCCAGGTGTTGCAGCAACATGTTCTCAGCACCTGAACGGTGATAAATCTGTGAACTTAGATTTCCAGCAATACAATAATTTTATTGAGAAGGCTGAACAAGGCAGACTAGTAACATCTCGTGGTGCAAGACAAGTAACCGATCGGGAGGTGAATGAGGAACAGAGAGACCTGGCTGATAATGGATTGCTTTTTCCTTCTCCTTGCCAAGCAGATGAAGATCATCAAGAAGAAGCAGAGGAGCTTAAGCCACCTGAACAGGAAGTGGAGGTTGACAGAAGCATCATTCTGGAAGAAGAAAAGCAAGCTATTCCTGAATTTTTTGAAGGGCGCCAGGCCAAAACACCAGAGCGTTATTTGAAAATTAGGAATTATATTTTGGATCAATGGTAAGATGCATTAAATTCATTTACTGAAAGAAGTGATTAAGATGACTTACCTGTTTTGTTGCAGTTAAAACACTATTTAGTACCAATAGCTTACTTCTGAAAAGAGTAAAATTAATTTTATGGTAGTGTTATAAAGATAGATTAATGCTTCTTTCACATCTTCCTAGTTGTTTGGGGTTTTTTTCTGGCATTCTGGAAGCTAAGCAATGAAAATACTTTGAAGCATTATGAAGAATAGCGTCCTATATAAGAACAAGCTGCATCCATTTTGGTTACATTATTTTCTTGCAGTGTTTCATCATGCTAGATGTAAGAATTCATTTATGGCTTTAATAAATGATTCCTCAAAATAACTGATTAAATAAATTCTGTAATGAGGTCTGTAGCATTGTAGTACTGCCTTTACAGAAGGACAGCCATGAGAAACAGTCTGTGTTAGAGCAGATAATGTTGGACAAAAAAATACTTCAAATTAAGAATCAATTTGGAGTAGTGTTTGTACACTTAAATATTTTTTATTCCACCTCCAAAGAACCAGTTTACGGAATGCTAGCGATTTGTGGTAGCAGGCTGAATAAACAGTTTGTTCTGCTAACAGTTTTGGTTTGTGTGCTCGTTGTGTTGGTTAACTTGCTTTTAAGTGGAAAGAATTGCTGAATTTAACTCTGTTCTCATTCAGTTATCTTGTGTGTTGACAGCTTATTCTAGTTGCAAAGAAACTCTGAAATTCCATACCAGAGAAGTGTTGAACTGAAATGATTCGGTATCGGTTTAAAAGCAAGTGCTCAGTGTGTAGAGAGTGAAAGAAGGCTTATTTATTACACCAAGGAAGCCTATGGTTCTATGAGCTATTTAGACTAATCGAATGCAGACGTTCTTGTATCAGTTTAACAGCATTGTAGTGTTTCTGAGTGATTAATTGCTTCCTGGCACCAGTCATGTTGAAGAGTTTGTTTTAACACATGGAGCATAGTTTTTCACTCTGAATAAGTGTGAATGTGGACGAATAACTCTTAAAATCAATTGTATGTGATTTGTGCAGTTTCTATTGTTGCTGTGGTTGCCCTGCGTAGTGGTGTGTACCGTGGGCATCATGAGGGGAAAACATCACTTCAGTGGCTCGTTTTAACCTCAGCCTAAGTCACATAATTCCTTCCTCCCCCTGTAATTTGTTTTACCATTTGACAATGTGCTATACTTCATTTTAGGGAGAAATGTAAACCCAAGTACCTGAACAAGACCTCAGTACGTCCAGGCCTTAAGAACTGTGGTGATGTTAACTGCATTGGACGGATCCACACATACCTGGAATTAATAGGAGCAATTAACTTTGGCTGTGGTAAAGATATTTTTATTGAAATCAATTCAGAACTTAAATTCTAATCAGTTCTTCCTGAATGCATACTGTTGACCATCAGCTTTTTTTGATTAAAATGACTATTTTCACGTGAAGGCTAAACATTAAGGTTAGTAGATGTGTCTTTAAAAGTCTTAAGTTCACTTCGTTGAAGCACGGATGGCTGCGCTTAATCGGAATTGAGCATCCATGTGGATAATCTTCCAACTTCTCTGTGCTCTTAATGTCTGAAATAGTAATTGTTGGTACATTGAAGTTCTGGGGAAGGGCATCTTTGTTTGGAATGCATTTAGCATAGTCACGTTCCAACCTGTACAGCTGTGGCCTGCTTTGGTATTCATGTTGAAGAACTGCTTAATGTTAGGGCATCCTGCTCACATGGAAAGGTGTGTGGTAATTCTTACTAGGAAGGACCTTCTGAACAGATGGTTTCTCATGACCATGGCAAATCTAGAGGAGTTTGTAACCTGCTTACAGGATTATGGACTTTTTGGTTTTACACAGGATCTTTGGTTTTGGTTTTCCCTCCTCTTCTTTCCCCCCTCGCTCCAGCTGCTGGGGTGGGTTGGGTTGTTTTTTTTTGTTTTGTGCTTTCCTGTGTGTCCAGTGTTGGACACACATACTGGCTCTATCTGACCTTCTGCCCTCCCTCTGTAAGACAGAATTCAAGTTATTGTTTCTTTTTCCATACTGAATTATAACTATTTCCTGAATAAGAAACAACGTCCTCATTCTCAAGACTAGTCTTTACAAGATTCAAATGTTAGAAGTAGGTGACGTGTTAAAAGCCTCTGGAATGATTTTGATCCAAAGCTGAATGACAGTCACTTAGGAGAGGATGAGTGTTCTGCAAATACATTTTGTCTGAAGTAAAGGTTATTAAAAATAAATTAACAATAAGGAAGGAGATTTTCCTGTCTTAAAAATGCTATGCTAGCAGGAGAAGGCTATATAATCAGTAATAAAACAATCAAGAGATGTCTTTTTACTGTGAGGTTTTTTTGTTGTTGTTGCTTTTTTCATTGTGACATTTGTGATTACCACTTATCTATGTCATTCTTGGCTACATACCAGTAGTAAGTGGCTTGGTACTTTACTGAAGTACAGTGTCTCTCCTGTATCCTGTAGAACAGGCTGTCTATAACCGACCCCAACCAGCTGATAAAACAAGGTGCAGAGAAGGCAAAGACACGGTGGAAGCGTACCAGCTTGCGCAGCGCTTGCAGTCCATGGTACGTCTTGGTAAGGGTGGTAGGGGCAGCAAAAAACATTCAGCATGGGGTAGGTTTTTTTAATTTTTTTAAGCTGGGGCTTATCGGGAAGTTTCTCCCCTCGTTCAGTTTGAGGCTTCATTAGAACACCCTGTAGTTCGAGCATCGGTCTCGGTACAAGTTCTGCTTTCCGACACGTGTCTGTCCTAACTTCTATCTCGTATGTTTGATTCGTGTTCAGGTTTCAGGCTTTTCCCCGAAGCCCCAGCTCCTTCCTACATATCTCTCCATAATTTATTAGCCTGAAGTAGCCAGAAAATAGTGGAGTGCATTGGTAGCGTGTGATTAAGTTGCTTGCGTTTGAGCTGTTAAGGATAGTAGGTATGCGCTGTGGCTTACTGAGAGCCTTACGCACACAGTTACATGCAGTAGTAACTCATTTGCAACTATGCGAATTACCAAGGCTCGCCAGATTTAGTTTTCATGTCCACATTTAATGTAGCATATTTTAAGTACTTCATAGCAAAATAAGTCAGTTGATGAGAGGAAAACTAAATCAGTTCCACTAAAAATATAAAAATAAATTGAATTATAAAGAACTGTAGCATACGCTGAATGTAAACATGCTAGTTTTATAGGGGTTTTTTGGGTTTTGGTTTTTTTTCTGTTGTCTGAGCTATAATCCAGAGCTGGATAATGCACTGCTGTCAGAGATGTTGATGATCTATGGAACATCAACCAGGTATTAGGCTTTACAGCCTTAAAAACTGACAGTTTGACTGATGTTTCATGACAGATTGCAAGCTACTTAATTCTGCAGAACTCCAGGGTGTTCTTTCTATTGGGGAAATACGCCATAGTGGTAGCCTTCAAGTGACAGTAACCTTTTGGACAGTGTTCTTATGGCTGATAAAATGAAGTAAATGCAGCTTTTTCAGGAGTAAGATCCTTGACTCGTGTTGATTTACTTGCTGCAGCGTACAAGAAGACGGCGAGTGCGAGACCCTTGGGGAAACTGGTGTGATGCAAAGGATTTGGAAGGGCAGACATTTGAGGTAACCTGTGTTTTAAACTTTTTTTTTTAATTTAATTCTTGCTAATTGCTATAGCAGCTGGTGTGGCACCAAACCTATATGGGAAACAGTTGTGTAATAGGTGCTTAACCTCTCTTCCTGGAAGCAGTAATTTGAAAATAATGTAGCAGCTGTTACATCTTTATGCTGCTGATAAATACAACTGTGCTTTGGTGTTTACAGAGGTGTTCACGTTGCGAGCACGTATTGCCCTGCGCTGGTGTATGCCTATAAAGCTCTTTGCCTTGTCTTGTAGGAGATTTTACGACCCTTTGTTTTCCGTTAACTGCCTTACTAAAGCTAACAGTAGGAATATAACACTTAAATGTTACTTTTTCAGTCCTTTGTGCTTACAATGCAGGTGATAAGAGTTCCTAATATTAATTCTGCTAGCAATATCCCCAGAAATACCACGGTTTATGAAGTACTTAGAAAAACTCACACAAGATTAAATGTTTTATAGAAGCCTTAGAAAATATCCACTTGTCCATCCCTACAATTTCAAATTAGGCAATAAGCGAAGAACTGTAAACATCCCATACGCGCTGTAGAGAAAGCCACTGAAATTTGTAATCTGCAGTAACAAGTATCTGTAACAATTACTTCCACAGTGCTACAATGCCACACCTTTTGTTGAGTAACTGTGGTTAATAATTCCAACACTTTCTGCAAAATAAGTATTTTGGATGGAAGTAAACTTTGAAAACACGCACCTCTAAAGAGGTGACAGGATAAATTCTGGCCACTGATTGTAACGATAGATTTTTCTCCTTAGTTATCACACCTTTGTTATCACAGTTTGGTGGTGGTTTGTGATACTGGCTGGGATTTTACTGAATTGGATGGACTGGAAGAATGTAAGAATTGTGTCATTGGGCACCTTGTGGACTAGATCCCTGATTATCAGGACCTTCGTACGGCTTGACTCTGCTGTGGCTATTGCCCTCTGTCTTGAGTAGTCGTTTGTCACACACACATTGACAGGACATCAAGAGGACACTCGTGTCAAGAATTTATTCTGGGCTGGTTTTGGAATTGCTATTGAAAGAGCACTTACGACATTAAAACAGATTTGATTTTTTATTTTTTATTTTTTTTTTTAGCATCTATCTGCGGAAGAATTAGCAAGAAGAAGAGAGGACGAAAAACTGAAACCTGCAAAATCTTCTAAAGGTTCGAGACAAGTAAAAAGGTATTGTTTGATGAATATCATGTTCAGACAGATCTTCTAGAAATGAAACAAATACCTTGCATAGTGTCAGGCTGGAACACTGCAAATCATTAATATTATGGTCGGAAATAACATTGTGCATTTCAAATATTTTTGTATTGAAATTCAGAACTGTGGGTAGTGAAGTTTCTGTATTTAGTGGAAGTCATTTAGTGTGGGATGAGCAAATCTGGTAAAGAAAACAAGGATTTTCCTCCTCTGCCAAGGAGACAGAGGGAAACTTGAAAAGTTTCCAGACTGTCCTACATCTTTAGAGAAATTTTCTTTCGTTTTATAGTTCCTTTGATCCCTTTCAGCTGATACCGTGCTGTTTATTCACTGAAGAAAAACAGGTATGTACCTATGAGTGAAGAATCAAGAATGGTTTACTATATGCGTTGCTTCTTTCATGCTCATTATTGCATTTATCGTTTCAGGAACCTTTTCAGGTGAAAGTGTCTTCCGAAGCACTTTTAATAATGGATTTGGTGAGGATTAAGCTATGATATGTGTCTTGCGTTGTTGTGTCGGTGTTGTGTTTTGTTTTGTTTTGTAAATGAGCAGTGTAAGATTGATAAATACAGCACTTCTTTCAGACCTAGAAGTGAGACTCTAGTATTAAATAAAGCACTTAAAGATTAATGTTGTTCTATACTGTGCTTAGTGTGCAACCATTTACCTTCTAGAAAAGCTAGTAAGTGTTACTACTCGCCATTACTTCCACTATTACTTATTTAAAGCTACTTTCTAAAATAGACAATGATTTTGAAATCTTAGGGATTCATTTTGTACTCATCTGGGAATCGATTTTATTTACAAAGCAATGTGTGGGGTTTTTTAATAACAACAAGTTGTACCAAAATTGGTGCTGTTGTTGAGCACTGCACAGCATTGCACAGGCTTCAGATTTTGAGGCTGGCATCACTTCACGTGTGGAAGTGTTATACACCTGCACTATATACATGTCTGTCTATAATAAGCAAACATGATCTTTTCTCTTTGCTTTAAATTGAAACGCTGGGTGTTTGAGAATCTGGAGCTGTCCTTAGTTTTCCTTCTGAACAACTGACTTACAGCTGAGAAGCCAATATATGATCCACCAATGTGCTGATCAAAACTAGGGGAAATTCTACAACTTGGACTTTAATAATTGTTTATTATCATTTTAGCACTCTCACGTGTCGATGGCAGAAGTAATAGGGCTGCTAGGTGGAAGATACTCGGAAGCTGATAAAGTTGTAGAAGTAAGTGTGTCTTTTTACATTCTCTTAAAAAATTAAAACTGTTACGATTATATAATCTGGCAAGATGTAAAAGTTATTCTTGAAGGGAAACTAACCATTGAAGCTAATTACTGTAGTCTTGAAATGTCAGCGTTACGCTTATGTTCAAGTGTTGGCTTGTCAACTATCATCATGAGGAAGATCTGGAATATGACTCTTAAAATACTGTTCATTTTCTTTAACTGATGGAGGTTTCTTGCATTTATCCATCTGGAGACTTTTTTAACAGGTCTGTGCAGCAGAGCCGTGCAATAGTCTCAGCACAGGACTGCAGTGCGAGATGGATCCAGTATCTCAAACGCAGGCCTCGGAAACGCTGGCTGCCAGAGGATATAGTGTCATCGGATGGTACCACTCCCACCCGGCCTTCGATCCCAACCCCTCTATACGAGATATTGACACCCAAGCTAAATACCAGGTACTCGCTGGGCTCTACATTAAAATCAAAGAAATAGCAAAAAACCCAAACCAAGTGCTAAATCCTCCCTGGCATTTATGATGTTAATGCACATTATTGTTCTAATGCATCTCAAAATCAGTTCGTTCATGAATTGACAGAAAATCTAGTTTGGTTTTTTTGTTTTAAATTTCAGAATGCTGTTGTGAAAAAGGTTGTTATTTCTTTGTGTGTTCTTGTTTGGTTTTGTTTTGTTTGGTTTTTTTTAGAGTTATTTCTCCAGGGGTGGTGCCATGTTCATCGGAATGATTATAAGTCCTTACAATCGAAATAATCCTCTTCCATATTCTCAGATTACCTGTCTAGTAATTAGCGATGAGATCAGTTCTGATGGTTCCTACCGTAAGTACTGATATTTTATCCATTATCTTACTTGTTCTGTTCCTTTTGGATACTAAAGGGCAAAATGTCTATTTTTGAACTTGAGAAATAGGTATTTACATATTAATGTTGGTAACTTGTGCACAACCAGGAATTTCACTTGGAGTAATCTTGCAGGTAGTCCCTGTTGTCACGATGAGATTATACAGGTACCAATAGATCAAGGATTGTTTTTCATATATTAACATTTCTCACAATCTGTAAAAGAAATTATAAAGGTTGGGACAGTGGTCACAGTTATTTACATACAGTATCTCTCTGAATAGCTGACAAACTGCTTCATGTGTTTTACTTAGACTTTGCTGTGTTACAAGATTCTGAACAGATCCTCTGATGGAGGACACAAGTGTAATAGCAAAGAATTGGCTTCTCTAAGTGGACAAAAATCCTTCTTTGAGTAACGTAGCATTCAGAAGGTCAAAGGGTCAGACTTGCCAGCTCTCCAGGAAACACAGGATCTGAAAGATGAAATGGTGTGCTGGCACAAATCCCACCCCAAGGGAACAAATTCATGATTAAGAATGTTATTGACTTTTCATGAAAATGGGATGTTTTCCTTTCTTGGAACAGTTAAGAATATTTCTTATAAAAGTTATGGTGCTTCAGGTGATGATCTTCTCTTCTGCTTATTCCCTGACATGAATATGAGGCAAATTCCCATGATAACAGTTCATGGTTATAGTAGCTGCCCCTTCTCTCCTCCTCCCTCCCCCTGCCTAAGTCCTGAGTTTTGCACCCAAACCCGAAGGTTTCCAGTTTTCTAGGCAAGGCAATAGCAGAGGCTGTGTGAGCCGACATTCCCTCTCTGTTTTTTCCTGTGGAAGCAAGCAAGGGAGACCATCTGCCTGGAGACTTGCTTCGTAGTCCGTGGGGAAGAGAAGTGGTGGCCACATCTGCTCAGTAATTCCTGTTTACCATACAGATAGTACTGTAATTGCATCCTCCTTTCCCATGCATCCCACCCTTGTGGTGTGGTGTGGAGTTAAAATACAGCGTGCATTTCAGCTCATTACATTCTTAACCTTGGAAAGGAGTTTTTGTTTTACTGACAGTGAAATTTACAGTCTCTCTTTCTCCCCAGTTTTTTTGGTAACTATTTTGTTCTGCAGGTAATTTTTCCAGTGTTCTTCTAGCATATTTTTTAGATTCCTCTTCCCCCAACTACAATAAATGGGAAAAATTTCTTCCTTAATGAGCAAAATTCTTCTGAAATCTAGAACAATAGCCAGACAGTTCATACATGGAAAAAAACAAAGCTTTTTTTATTCACTTAGTTACTTAGACTACAGAAGTGGTACTAAGTTATAAAAACTCGATTTCACTGTTGTTCTGCCACGTTGTGGATTTCTCTGTGCTTCATTATGGCATGAGGAATGGGCGAGGGCAGGGAGGAGAAGAGCTCTGTTCCCTATTCCCACCCAGATTAAATTTGGAACCCAAAACAGGTCATGCTTTTGCTTTAACCTGCTGAACGTTGGCAGGTTACAGGACTGCGAGCTTCTGCAGTCAGGAATAAGTTATGAACAGTTGTGGGGAAGGGATTGCATCTAAAACTGAAAAAGAGAAAAAAACCCCACGTGAGTATACTCAAAGCATTGAATAATCATGTTTCATTGATTACAGGCCTGCCCTACAAATTTGAAGTACAGCAGATGTTGGAGGAACCTCAGTGGGAATTAATATTTGAAAAAACGAGATGGATAATTGAAAAATACAGATTCTGCCATAGGTATGTGTCTGCTTTTATTATAAAGAATAGCCAGCTCAGAATTTGTGCGTGTTTATTATTGATCTTTCAGCGAAGACATGTGTCTGCTTTCTAAAGCACTACTGTTTGTTTTATTTTTAACAGCAGTGTCCCAATGGATAAAATTTTTCATAGAGATTCAGACCTGACTTGTTTGCAGAAAGTAAGTTTTCTTCTTTTTAGCTCTTAAATTTTAATTATTTTTTTTAAATGCAGATCAATTTTGTATCGTCACAAGTCAGCTGAAGTTACATTTTTACAAATCAGAGATGTAAACTAATCCCAACAAATGACTTCTGTGGTGCAGCTGACTGACTTACAAGCACAATGAAAAGAATACTCATTTGTGAGTGAGGGGCAACAACAGTAACATGCAGATACCAACTTCCAAATGCAGTTTGGAGCAGAATTAATGGCAAATTAATGATCTTTTCTCAGCATGTTGTGCCCTTTCAGTGTCCAGAACTGCAAGCACTTGGAGCACAGGTTTGGACTCACTAGTCCTTTGCTCGATCAGTAAAGCAAGTGCTGTGCTGCGCTCGGCCTGCAGAAGCGAGAACCTGAATTCTTCTGGTCAGTGCAGCTATGTTCTAAACAACTACAGCTGTAACATTAGCTGCACGAACAAGACACAAAATCTGCCCAAAGCAAAAGACAAACAGAAAACACTTACGCGATGACCCACATCTAACTTTTTTTCCTCTCAGTATGACTTTTGCTTATAAACAGCTTAAATCGAAATTCAGTTGGTAGAATACACTTGAATTTAGCCGTTGTGTAAATGGTTTTAAATCACCCATGAGTTCCTCTGTGACTGCTCCTTTCTAAAATTTATATTGTACAGTAGAACACTCTGTGGAGTGCTAATCCTAAATAAATAAAAATCCCTTTGGAACACCAGCTAGAAGGCAGGGGGAGGTCAGGTAAAAACTGCAATTAAAAAAAAAAAATCTCCCTTTTCTTTTGACTAGCTTTTGGAGTGCATGAGGAAGACTTTGGGCAAGGTAACAAACTGCTTCATTGCTGAAGAGTTCTTGACTCAGATAGAAAACTTATTCCTTTCCACTTACAAGAGTGAGAAGAGTAATGCCGAAGAAAATGAGAGTGAATGTTCAAAGGAATTGCCAGTGTGATGGCTCTAACAATACAAAATTATGAAACTTTGGGTTTATTTTTTCATTTTCTTCCTCTCATCCCACTATACTGACTCTTAGAATTATTATCCAGTCATCTTATTGTTCTGCTTTAAACATGCTTTGAAAAACTTCTAATGTGTGTGAGGAGTGCTGAATACTGACTCTGTAAAAAAGAAAAAAAAAAAAAAAAAGAGTGCCACAGAAATAATTGATTGACTAACAGTCTGTTGTTTGGGAAGAAGGACAATCTGGTAAGAACACTGCGCGTCAGTCTTCAAGGAGAGTTTGTCCCCTCTCAAGTCTTTCGGTTTGGGACTTTTATTTTTTTCATGTACAGGTAGATATTGAACTTGGAACAAATTTGTTCCGTAATGCTTTAAAGATTGTAAATTCTAATTAATTCACAGAAGAGAAACTTAACTAAATGAAAATATTTTTTTTTTTTTTTTAGATTACTGATTTCAAACTTTTCTGGTATCCAGGGTGAAGTTTTACTCAGTTGTAGTTTAATACGCCGACTCATTTCTCCCCCCTGCCATTTATCCCTCTGATCGAGTAGCTTTTTGGCGTGTTCTTTGCCATCTTCCCTCTATATTTGGGAGAAAAAGCTGGCAAGTTTTGATGACTTCTCAGTAGTGGTTGTGCTTGTTTCCAGTGGAAATGATAACTCCTGTTCTGATACAGGTTGCAGTCTTTCTGATCTTCCATTCTACAGGGAGATATGTTGTTCTGCCAGATCATTGTGATTTGTCCACTTCTAATTGCCACCGTTTCCTGTGGAAACAGAAGCTCTCGATTAACAGCAAACTTGAGTGCACCGAGCAGAAAAGTATTTGTCTTTTTAAAGAGAAAAAAAAAAAAAAACAAAGCAACTTTTATATTCAGAGTCTTCTCTGTAATGTGTAGTTCAGTAGGAAAACATACTGGTTTGTATCAGTTCTTCAGGTATAATTTCATACAAATATATATTCAGATAACTTAGTCATAAACAGATTGATCTTGATTGAGAAGTTTTTTGATTGCAACTTGGAAATGTTTCATAAGCTGTATCACTGTGAGTCTTTATAGAAAAAATGTGCTTTAAATTTTGCTTTCTAAAACATGAGGAAACTTGACTTGTATACAGTTATTGCTATTTACATAGATTTATCTTGGGCAAAGTTTCACAGAGAGATCGAAAATATATTTGAAAACGTGAAGCAGGCAAGACCTTGAGTTTCTATCCAGAGGGGTGACAATGGACTCAATTCTTACGCTGAACAAGTATATATGAGTGTATATATCTAGTTCTACATAACAAATGGAATTTTAAGATCTTGCGTGTTTACATTTTTAACTTCAGTTTTTCATTTGTATAGTTTGAAAAGCTTGAGAATAGTAGAGCTGCATCCCAAGGAGGGAACTCCTGCAGAGGAGGTTAACGTTACCTTTTTATCACGCCTCATGAAGCGTTTGTCTCTTTCTGTTACTAAGTGGAAGGTGCAGAAGCTGATCTTATCAAAATGTGGGCCCTTGATATTTGGTGATTCTCCCAATGCAGATTCAAGAGCTATGGACTTGATACTGGTGAATGTTCTGCGCTCTCTTCTATGTTCAGATCGACCGGTGCACAGCTTTAGATCCCACTACTATGTGTAATTTACAAGCTTGGTGTATCCATCTGTATAAGGCACGTTGACGCAGTCTGCATATGTTCTAAAATGTCATCTTTGGGACTTACTGAGTAAAAGTACTGCATGGCTTTTGGTATTTCTAGTTTAAACTTGGTGAGAAAGCATTCCTTCCCTACCTGCAGAGTGCTTTGCGGTCTAAGGTATTTTTTTGCAGTTCTGCATAGGTTACTTTCAAGAAAAATCCCACAGAATAAGTGTATGTACTAAAAGCTGTAATTAGTTCTGATTTGTAGGAAGAGAACTTTGAACCTCTCGTGTAACAGCAACATGAAGTAGATAATGTTCGTTATCTGCAAACGGTCTATTTCCAGCCATTTAAGGGTGGATGTCAGTATTACTCAAGTAATGGTAACAATGTGCTGGCTGTCTGTTTAATGATTAAAATGAGTAGAAGTAATACAGTTGTATTAATTGGGTTTAACAGTCATGTTATGTAAGAAAAGTTTTGGATACATCCTCCTTCTGAAGCCATTTGTCTCTTGAAGAGAGGGTGCAGTACTGAGCCTTTGATATGCACAGAAAGATTCCAGTGTTATCACACGGTATGGTGTGTGCATTGGAAATACCACAAGTAATAATTTTGTTGGCAGGAGCCACGGTAAGACAATAACTTAACCTACTTTTCATAGTTTGTTTTGACTGTGTGGTGAACACGAGTTTGGAAGTTGCATGCTTCAACAAAGATAAAAATCTATGTTACTAATACTACCAGTTCTGCTACCAAACATATATAAGGCATTAAATCTTTTTACTGGGAAGCTCTTCCCCCCCTCAGTCCAGCAATTTGTATTTTATCCTAGCTTTGCTTTAGTGTACCAGTTATAGACTAACACACTATGTCTTCAGGTAAGGCCAGCTGTTATGATGCTCAGGAGATGGGAAATGGTTGAGGAGCCAAGTAGGACAGCACTATTTAAACAAGAAGAGTCAACAATTTAAAAAACAAACAAACAAACAAGACCCCAAACTCTAACCCTGGGCAAATACCCTTTATGGGCATTTGTTGGCTGAGTCAAGTTTGGCAGTGCTTTTTGATGGGGATGTATGCCCTGCGTTCCAGGGGAAGGGAATGTCTTTTTTTTGGTTTTTGGTTTTTTTTTGTCTTTCAATAAGTAACTTTCAAAGAGCAGTTGAGGAAGACAAACGAAACCCAAACCATAAACCAGCCAAACCAAAAAAGTGAACATTTGCCATTGATATTAAGTACTTTTTTTTTCCCTTTTGCTTGCTGCTTTGATATTCCCGACAGATGGTGTACAAGAACCTACTAATAAAGACTCTATATGCAGGACCTTGAAAGATGTGTTTATGTTTGTAATAGCTGCTTGTATCTTGAGCATCAGGTCTGCTACTTCAACTCGGTACCAGCAACCAAGTGATTCAAGGAGGTTTAACAGCACTAGAGGGAGCTTTGTCCCAGCCAATACAAAATAGGGTTTGAACGAAGAGCAAAACACCCCTGTAAACTTCAGGCTAGTAGCTGAATATTACAAGCAGCAGCCCTGTACCTTGGTTTTGTTTCATTTATTCTTACAGACCCTCAGCTTTAGTCTCCCTCAGCTAATTATCCAGTGGCACTTTGTGTCAGGGATGCCAGGATGGCACATCAGTTTTTTCCACACTGTTTTCACAGAGAGGATCCTGGCTGTGGAATCAGTAAAGTAACGTATCGGGTTTGTTTTCATGAGCAGCTCCAGTGAGTTCTGAAGGAGATCATCAGATAACCTCGTAAACAACTATATTTATTACTCAAATTTGATTCAAGTGTGTTGGTTTTAGCTCTAGTTCTGCCAGCAGCAGGAGCCAGATGAACTCTTTCCTGCTGTGCTAGCAGAGAACTTGGGTCTGCTGGGCATTGCAGAGCTATGAGGACATCACGTCACATAGGGAAAGCAAGGTGGAAAGCAAGCAGCACAGAGGTGCCCAGTGTACCTCGAGAGGCCTGGAGTGGCAGAGCGGTGCGAGGGGAAGGAAATGTGCTGCGCTGCTGCTGCAAACCCTGCCGAGAGGGCCAGGGACGGCAGGATGGGTGCGGGGTGACTTCATCCGGCCCCACAGCGCCGGTGCATGGGAAGTAGCTGGTTGTTAACATCCCAGCAAACACTGTAATGATACTTGATACCAAACAAAGTATTTAATGGCCTAGATAAAAGCATTCTGGTTGTTTAATTGGAAATGTCTTGCTGTTTTACATAGACCTAGTGCCCTATTTTTTATGAGATTTAGAATTGTGCTGAGAAATTGTTTCCATGGAAGCAGAGATCACTAAAGAAATAATGCACTCCACATTTCCTACAGGATTATTCCTTTTACAGCCTGCTGTTCTAAATAATTAACTCTTCTAGTGCTGTTACAGTTTAGCACGGATTAAAGGAAATAATACTTTTCATTTTTTTAGTGTCATAGAGGCATTACATACCTATATTTATATATAGGTGTATAGATATTTTAAAGACTTCTGTTGTTAAAATATGACTCTTCCCCCCTTATTGAGAGAAGGGAAAATCCACAAGTACAGAAAAGTCAAGGGGAAAGTGCACTTTCATCTTGGCAATTTATGCAGCTCTTTCAAGGAAATCTAAAACTATTCCTTCTTTGCCCTTCTCTTGCCGCTGTTCTACACCTTTTGCTTGGTGATGGGTACGTTCTAAAACTGTTGTGCTTCTGGCCACCTTTGAGGGAACAGACAAACAATGAACAGCTTTTTTAATTATGGTAACGGCAATGCAAATCTTCCACCAGCAGGGAAAACACCATCTCATTTACTAACCTACCAGTTTCCTTCCATCTATTACTTTTGACAAACCCCTTTTTCTCCACTTCACTGTAAGTGGCTGTAAGAAGGGGAAACTGGCAAGGGATAACAAGTTTGAGACCAAGTGGGAACCTGTAAACGAGGTTAATACAAGCAAGGTGCTGTTTTCTGTTCCTGCCCATCCATAGGGTACTTTCTAAATGCAAGGGCAGAGCAGCTCTCAGCTGTATAGAAAGGGCCAGTTGTGAGCTGTTAAGGTTACAGCAGGCAAGGTTCTGCCCTCCAGAGAGAAGAAAAACAAAAGCTATTCTCTCTCAGAAGTTCATTATGTGAATTAAAGATATGAGTATGTACGTGGCAGTTAAATGGATTTTGGCTGTGAAGGAGGGATGTGATTTAAAACAAACAAAATAACAAACCAAACATTACAGGTAAATGACTTATAAATTAAAAAGGAAAAGAGTTGCTAAACTATTATTAAAGAATCATTGATACGACAGCTTGAAATACCTAGCAATTTTAATAATAATTTTAGCTGTAGTTCTCAATTATTTTCTAAGAGAGGTACCTCCTGTTCTTTTTACCTAAAGGAAGGGGAAATGAAGAGGTGGGATAAGGCGCTATAAGAGAGGCAGGAATAATTTGAAGAACTTCTCTCCCTCAAGTAGCATGTTTTTCTGTGGCTTATTTAGAAATAGGTCTAGCTGCAATGTTCAACTCCACACTGTGCCCTCCTCTCGTGGTAGCAGGTATTTAGAGCTGAAGCTCTCATTTTACACCTCTACTGTGTTAATAATAAATACTCGCTGGCAGCCGGGGCAACGTCCCACTGTTCACACAGCCACGAGCCATCACGGCAAGTAGCCCAGTTCACAGTGACTGGAAGCAGGGCAGGCCCTCGGGAGCACCGCAGCACAAGGAGGTGACTGCAAGATGGTGTGGGTGGGAGAATGGTGCGCGTGTTGTTCTGTGGTTATTACTGGTCCCAAACTAATGATTTATAAAGTGTCTGACAGTGTTTGACAAATAAGATGAATGGCACTTGCTTAATGCAAACTGGAAAATATCTTTCAGCTGCTGCTAAAACACATGGAAATGGTAACTCATGCTTTGTAGATCATTAGGGCACTTGGGAGACACTGGAGTGCGCTGTGAAAGGCATTATTCAAAGTTCAGACTGAAAAATTCTTCCAGAAACAGCTAACAACTTTGTTAAGGGTAACGCAAGCATGAAAATCGTCATTCCTAGCACTGCCTTGGGATGAGTATGTGCCAAAGGAAAGCGGGGAGCGAAGCCTTCTGTGCTCTGTAAGCATCAAACTGATCAACGGCCGTTCCTCCTGAACGGGTAACTGCTCCAGGTAACATACGTAACTCTGAAAGGCGGAGAGGGGGAAGTCCATGACTGGTAAGAATCTAGACAGGGGAATGAACAGAACCGGCATGATGGAAGATGCAGGAAGTGGAGGAGTGGGATTTCTTCTAACAAATGGGATAAATTCCTCAAACATGCATTTGCATAGTCCATAAAAAGTCTAAGGCAGGCAAAGGGCAAGCTGTGCTCTAATCCACCAGGGAAGCCCAGGGTAGGAGCTGTGCTTCAGGTTGTTTCCTCATCAAGCATGAGGGATGGCAGGCAGCTGGAGGTGGCATCGGTGCCCCTCCCTGAGAATTAATAGATGAAAGTGCAGCTTGTTGATTGCTCTAAGATTTGAGATGCCAGCTCCTTTTGGAAGGAGAACCTGTTTGCTGGGCCTGATTTGAATCTTGATAAAGGGAGCAGCACACCAGCCTGTAGAAATGATCAGACCGGGAATGGATTAAAGGTTCAGATAGTGCCTGCCATCCCTGGGGACTGTACCCCCGCTTTTCACCTGTAACAGGGAGCCTCTCTGGGGTTTTGCTGGGTTGGATTCTGGCTGAACAGCTGTGCCTTTGTGACAAAAAGTGGACAATGTGTGCACAGGACCCATCTGGGAACTGCACCTGCACGCTGGTGGGTTCAAATCACAAGGTCGATTGTTGAAAACTGACTCCAAAATGCTTGCTGAAGGCAGAAATGATCCCTCTGAAGAAGAGGAGCTTCTGTGACCATCCCTGGGGGCTGTTAGATAATGACGGCATTTACAGTCCAGACTGCGAGCACAGGGGTGTCTTCAAAGCCAGGCACTCGGATCAATCCAGTACTTGCTGGTGTGTGAACACTGACAGAGTAAGAACTGAAAAGGGTGACAAAAGCCTGAGTTGCGGTGACCTGGTTAGAACAAGCTGGATCTACACTGAACTGAGGCACAAAAAATGGTCCAGTGCCTTTGATGTTCCCAACCTAGAACACTCTGAAACACCTGTTTGAGAGCCGATACAAACTGCAGCCCGAGTACATCACAGCCCGTAAGGGCGGTTCCCCACTTGTCCAAATCTGCCTGAACCATCATGAGAAATCTGGGTGGGATGTAGATAGAGCTGATACAGCCTGTTACTTCGAAAAAGATATGCAAGATGACTCTGTATTTCACTCTAACAGTACGTTAACTGTCTCTGTCAGTAGAGATGCTCTGGATATTGAAAAGCTAGGGATTTACTGTGCTGATGAAAAAACACTGGAGTTTTCCATGAGATAACAGGTTGCTGACATCATTGCTATGGTGACAAGGGTGACACTGGTGACTGGCTTTGGCATTGCTGTGCTGGTTATTCTGAGGTGGCTGAGGGCAAGAAAACATGGGAAAGTTGAGATTAAGGAAATGGGTGAAATAGAAGCACCATGTTCACAGCTGCCCTGAAAGGCAACAACAGGAAGGAAAAAACCAAAAGCACGAAGCACAAATAGCAAACAGGCTCAGTGTATGTGGATGGATTTGCAGAGGTTTTTTTCCTTCCTACAGAACTTGGACAGTGATTGTTCTAAATGATTCTGGTTTAGTAAGAATTACTTTTTTTATGTTTCAGGTATAAACTAATTTGGGAGTCAGTTGCCTAAATATTCTATAGGAATCCTGATTTAGAGGCTAAGAAAACTGTTACAGCTGTTCAGCATAACCTAGAAGGCTTTCACGAGTTCAGCCTGCTTTCCTCTTGGAATTCTTGGTGTAACTGCTTATTGCAATTCAAATACTTGCCTTGGCATAGTTGGGTTATACAGTTATATAGCTGCTTTTCTCTTGGTAAAGACTTTCTTTAAAATGTGGATTGGTTTTGTTGTTGGTTTGTTGTTTTTTTGTTTTGTTTTTTTTTTAAAGCTGCTGGAGCTTCTTTTATCAACCAGTAATTTCAGAAAGGTTACTAAATAAATAACTAAGGATGTGATAAGATACTCTACAGAATACAGGGTCATTTGTTAGGAAGTATTCCTGTGGTGACTTCCAGGTGTGCAGATCCCAAGTTTCGGGGTTGGCATTCCAGCAGCGCAGCGAACTATTCCCACTTGTGCTCTCTAACGCAGGTCTGACGCTCTAGTCAGCAAAGATCCCTTGATCCCCACGCAAGTGTAAGTTAACTTTGGTGCTCTGCCCGGATTCAAAATCTGGTAATAGCTTTCTGTCTACCTAAATTCCCCTTGCAATTTTAATGGGAGGAGATATTTTTCGGTGTTGTACAGCTTCACAGAAATACTACACAATGCCTGAGGACAAGCTGAAAAAGAGCTTTATTCTAGTAGAGCTGTAGGGGGAATTTAAGAGCAGGGTGTAATTACTGAAGTTGGAATTTGGCCAAGACACAGATCTGTACTTCTTCGCTACCTACTCATCTGCTGCATTCCCTGTTTGGGATGTCACATCCACCATGAAGGACACTTTAAAGAAAAGAATGCTAGTTGTTGAAATATTGGCAGTTACATTGTCCGTACCGCCTACGGATGTCTAAGTCCCATCAGCCTAATCTCCTTACGTTCAAAGAGGGACCGCTGCACCTGGGCACTGCAGCAGGGCCAGCTCTCTCCTGCAATGAGATTCAACGTTGCCAGTTTGTAATTCTAGTGACAGTGATGCGCTACTTGGAGGGCAAACTGCTAAACTCTACAAATGAATAGGATACCAGGAAAATAGTGAAGGTGCTTTGATTCTGTTTCTGCCTCTGTTTATATAGAAGAGGAAGAGTCATTCATATTTTTATTATTAAATGCCCCCTGAACGTCGTGTGTTGTGGTCAGTTATTTCCTTGCTAGTCATCAAGCACCAGTAGACTGCATGCTGCTAGGGGACTGGAAATGCACCAGGGTCATTTACTAAGGTATGTGTCTGCAATTAATCAAAAGAATGGGAAGATTAATTGCAGTGCAGAGCTCAGAGAACCTTGCTTTGGACTAGATCATTCTGCTTGAAAAAAAAAGCTATGTAAAGCTACAGTAGGATCTGGACTTTAATAAACCCTTTGTTCCTGCCAAGTACTCATTTCTCTCCTGCTGCTCCAGCCACACCACCTCTCAAGCTATATATTAATATTTTTTGCATGTGCTAGATCAAGTATTTTACTGTAGCAATCCATGATGATCAGCTTGACTTTCTGTCCACTGCTGATGTTCTCACTGAAAAGGAGGAAATGGAACTGCACATTTTGCAAAATTAGAATTATTTTTATTGTTTATTCTAATTAAGAAATTTCTATCTTTGAAATGTCCAGTTGTCCTTTTCCTGATTACATCATCGTGTTTTAAGTAATTAGGCTTTATACTCTTTGTAGTGCTTTCCGTGGGTACAGCCAGCATGACGATAGCAATGGTGGGTTTATGTTCTGGGAAGCACTGGCTGACAGCTTTCAACCAGTGCCCTGAACAATGTGATTAACATCAATCACCTATCAGTTTCTGTGGGACCTGCTCAAGCATAAAAGTATTTAGGGGATTGTTTTGTTCTGGAACGCTGGTTTAATACTCTGTAGGTTGTAGGTATAAATATATACAAGTTTATACATCTGTCTGGGGGTAGATACAAAAATAAGCCCATAGCTGATATGAAGGAGTGCCTTTGTGCTATCACCTACCCGGATTATGAAAGAGAGATGGGGTGCTTGCTCTAATGAAGATAGGGCTCTCTGTGGCCTAAATTATGGTCTGCAATTCCACAACTGGTGATGGGTTGCCTTAGAAAGCTAAAAATAACCACTGGCAAAGAAAAAAAAATCTGTCTGCTATGACTCTGAAGAGGACAGTGCTGCCCTTTCCTACTACCTTTGTGCAGCTGCACAAAGTGAGTTGTGGCCTTTGCTTTTAACTTGGAGTTAAAACTTTTAACCAGTGAGGACAGTGCCAGAAGCAATGCCAGCACTACTGCAAGGAAATGAAAGATAAGGATTCGTGGAAGGATTAAACTCCTCTTAAACTCTGTTCCCTCGATTCCCCCTGGTAAAATCCATGCCTGCTTATACATGCAAGTGTGTGTGTACTCCAACACAAAATCCCTGCATTAGTTTGCAAATGACTGGTGTGTGTACACACACATCCCTTCCCACACCTATGCATCGCTATTTATGTGAGAGCAGGCAAGCCCTAGGGAAAGCTTTGTGGCAGCATATCCTCCCCTGTCTTCAGCCAGCCCGCAGCCTGCTCTAGCTCTTATCAGTGGCAAAATAGCCCAAACCCGCTGCTGCTTTGGAACAACGAATCCTCCTCCTGTCCCATCTTCCCCCTGTTAAGAATAATCTTTCTCATGGATGTTTAGACTGGGATTATGGCCAGATTAGGTTAACAATGTGAAACAAAACGCCTGCCTCATAAACGCATCCAGCCCCTCTCTTTTGTGTTCAGCTGGTAAAACACCAGCATGTCTGTGACAAACTAGAGACAAGATCCCCCCAGTAGTCCTTAAACTGCTTAAACCTTGGGGAATCACCTTAGGAAAAAAACCAAACCAATTTCTATTGCTTGCACATCAAACGCACTTTTTCAGAGAATAGTTAAAAAGTAACAAATCGGCCCTTCTTCTACTTCTCCTTAATTGGACCAAGCTAATGCTATTAAACAGATAGTCTTCCTCGTGCAGGTATAATTATCCTTTCCAAAGCATTTCCACTGATTTGCCTCGGGGTTTTAAGTACTGCAATTACCAATTTTTAATGCTAAAATTAATCTGAAGTCGTTACAGTTGCTATGAGAGCCGGAAAAAATTAGCTTCCAGAACTTTTACAATTATTATTCAGCAATTCTAACAACATTCCTTGTCCCAGGATTTATCTAGTTAAAATTTCATACACACCAGGCAGCCTGACAAGATTCACATCTCATTTTCATGACGATCCCTATTCCCCGAGGGAGGACACTCTTCCAGTCCTACTCCAGCACAAATTGAGTGCCACAGAAACAATTAGGGAGACTTTGTATTATCTAAATGAAAGACTGAATGAGAATGCATTTCTAATTTTCCACTGAGATTCATTACATGGGGGTCCAGCAGTACCGGTGGCAAATACTCCAGACATTTTTTCACTTTCCTTTTTAGTTTGTTTATTTGAAATAAATGTCTGTCCTTCTAAGGCTTGAAATGAGAAATCTCAGCATTTTCACCAGTCTGGTTGCACCAAGAAAAGCTAAGCAGAGCAACTAGAAAGTAACTGGATGTGGCTACGCTGCAGCCACCGCACCAGGCTGTGCAGACAGCGCTCATTTTAAGCATGTTGAGTTCTCCTTTTTCCTTCCTGTCTTCACATGCTCGTTTCTGTTGCTGGAAACAGCACAGCTTGCTGATTGTCTCCGTTCTGAGGACTAAAGCAAAATCCCTCACACACAAAAAGTTAATAAATGCTCCCTTTTTTTAGTCTCCAAATATATTTTGCATTTTAGGCAGCTAGTAGAAGACTTCTGTGATATTTACTGTTTTCACTGATGATTTTATGCAGGTCATCTGCTTTAAAAGCAGTTTACAAATTATGTGCAAGAATTGGAAGCTAGGAGAATGAAAATTACTGAGAGATAGATTCTCCACATTTCAGCCAGTTTTGCAGCTACTGTGCATCCAAGCTGCCCTCTAAAGCACAGTGGTTGGCAGCTCTGGAGGCCATTTCCATGACTTCAGTTTAAGGCCCTCAAAATCAGATGTTTCTAAAATATATTTATTCTGGATGTGTGTACATTTGGTTCCTTAACTCCCGCTATATGTTTATCTTACCCCACAGAGGAAGAAAAATAGCTGATGTGCTATTTTTGCAGTTTGGTGGAGTAACTTATCTTCCAGATTTCAAATCTACCTTTTATTTTTTTTTTTCATCAACAACATAGATAATAAGCAGAGTATTTATTAACTATTAACAAATTCTTAAATAGCATCTACCGACTGGTACCTGAGTGAGGCAAGGGACAGTGAATACACAATACAAACCACTCTGGACCAAGATGGGATATTCTCATGAAGAAGATTTGGAAAAAAATCTTTGATATATACGAAAAGTGTTGCCCAGTCTTTTAAATGAATGTGAACTCCTGAGATTTCAGTAAGTGGCATTAAATCCAATCCCTGATTTGCAGCAGGCTGATGGAGCACATAGTTTCTGTCAAGATTTTAGCCTAACACTAATGAACAGAAGTGAATTACACTGCAAGTTGAATGACAGAACCATCAATTAGTACTTAGTTTTGGCTCGGAGTGCTACGAAAGCCAAATATTTTATAGTAAGCTTTATTCATTTGAAGTTGAAAACTTTACATTTTAACTGACAACTTTTCTAATTGTGGTCAAAATTGGTAGCAGGGAGACTTTAGAACCAAATTGTTTCCACCTGAATATACAGAATTATTTTTTTTTTTAATTTACAGTTAAACTTTTTCATTACTTTTATTGGATTTGCTTGTGTGAATGATTTCATACGTAGACAAAATCTCGTTCAGTACAAGTACTTATCTACACACACAAATAGTAGTGGACATATCTACACAGGAAAATTCTACCTAATTTTGGTGTTAATTGGTTAATTGTACTAAGACTACTGCATAACGTATTTGTACAGAGTATGTGGAGAGCAAAAGCTTTGATAAGCTCGTATCTAGTCAGTCAAGGGGATTAGATACTAAGTGGTTTCCTCCACAGCAACTTAAGGCAGAGATTTTGGGACAGGTAATGATAAATGGCTCCATCCTGCCATGTGCTGAGTTCACAAGTGTTTCATATGCATTCCATCTTTGAAGAAGAAAAAAAAAAAGGCAGCTGTGAAAATGCTGCACAATCTGAACTCACTCTACACATCATTTTTTTTCAGAATGAAATTCAGTGCCATGCTGAGGTTCATCAGAAAACCTATACATCACTTATGACCGCTAAGTAGGTGTTATGTGGTCTTAAGGCACGAAAGCTTGGCTTCTGGTCTTCTTCTGAAATGTGCATTACAGTCTCTCTTTTTTTTTAAGAAGAGGTGAAGCTAGCAACCAAAATCTTTAATACAAAATGAATCTTAACCTATCTCTCTAAAGCACAAGACTTGGCATTTCCTCAGGGGAAAAAAAAAAAAAAAAAGGCTATGTGCATATATAGTCATTAAAATTCAAGAGGAGCCATGGTATAAATGACTGGTTGGAATGGTTTTTTCACTGTATGTCTGTTTAGAGAAAATCAACGCTTAATAATTATCCAGTTGCTCAACTGTTCACCAGATTTTCATATAGGGAGGTATTTAGTGTTGGTATCTGGTAGAGAGATCCTATAATAATTACCTGTCCTCTATTTGCTGTTTGTCTGCATTTAACTTTTAATTACAAATGATGCCACTTGGGGAGACTTTAGAAGTGGAAGTTGTAGAATACAAGTTTTAGCCCTGTCCTTGCACACTTAAAACATCCATTGAGTTCAGTGGGAATTTAGGCAAACCAGGAATGCAGAAATAGCTCCTATAATCTCTATGCAGACAGAGTTAAATAATGTAACTGGAGAAACAAGGGCAAAAAGAAACATGGAAAGAACAAAAAATCCCAACATTTTCAGCACACTTAAAGTGGAGACGCTGTGAGGTGGAAGAATGACATTTGCTGTAGAGAGAAATGGGAGAAAGCCTTCATACTTGCGTAGGAATAGAGGGTAGAAAGCCTCCGTGCTCACTTAGGAATGGAGAATTCTAGATAAAGAGAAGAAAAGCAAGCAAATACAGGGTCTAAGAAGTAAGAACATTCAGCATCAGGAGATATTCATGAGAGCTTCCATCTCAGTTCTACATTTCTTGACAGCTGGGACACACAGATATTAGAGCAGCTCAATTGCTTTTCTGCTGCTCCAGCTCAGCTGGTTTTGTGAGTGGAGCTGACAGTCACAAATTAATGTCATGATAATTGACTAATGGATTTTACTCTTTCTGCCTCTTACAATAACGGAGGTTGGGCAGGTCTTAAAGGAATTGTGTCTAATGAAAACAGACTTTCTACCTATGGCTTTACAAGGTTTTTTCTTGCCTGGACTCCCAAGGTCTGGCCACTATGTACCTTCCTTGGCAGCAGACATCAATGCTTCAGAACTGTCACAGGAGAGAGCCTTAGGTATAAAAAGGGATGGACTAAGGAGTATCTCAGCAAACACTGAGGGATGCTTAACTGTGCCCATATACAGAGTATGTGACCGTTGAAGGCAAAGACCTTTTCACAACTAGAGGGCTTTTGTTTACGGGCAAAGCCCTGGGGCTTGTATGAAGCATGGGCTGCCCTGCCATTACCACAGGTCCCAGCCTCACACTTTCATTCGGCAAATAACCTGTTTTTCACACCTCATCGTTTAAGATGTACTTTTGGCAGCTAGATGAGTAGGCCAGAAGTTACCTACCAAGTTAGCCTCTTGCTAAGCATCACCTACCACTGATTGCAGCAGAGCTGAGTGCTCCTTTCCACAGGTGTGTGTCACCAGCCCTCTCTGGTAGCACTTCAACACTTCAGCTCCAAAACAGCAGCAAGCCCAAGGCGTTAACACCTATGAACTCTGAAAGCTGAAGAGGCCTTACGACCTGGTTCTGGACTTCTTAACAGCCAGGCCTACAGGCACCGGAGTCAGGACCAGGACCAACCCCAACCGTGAGGTGAGGAGGGGCAGCGCCAAGGGCTCCCGGCAGCGCCACGGGTAACACCCGGGGAAAGGCAGCAGCCTGGCTCTGCGCCTCTTGAAGGGACCCCGGCACCCCCGCACCCTCCCGCAGCAGCCGAGCCCAGGCCGCTCTGGCTACCACAAA
>JAAGNO010016613.1:23823-50807 GCA_033439905.1 Ceryle rudis | reverse complement strand
TATGGGGGTGGGTTCCCCTCTAGAAACACAAAAAACAACCCAAAAAAAACACCCAAAAACAAACAGAAAAACCAAACAACCACCACACAGCGAAAAAAAAAAAAAAAAAACACCCAAACAAAAAAACCCCAAACAACCAAAACAAACAACAACTAAACAAAAAACCCCCAACAAAACAGGTCCAGACTGTTCTTAAATACAAGATCAGGGAGATACAGGACTGATGATATCAAATCTGATACTACCCATATGCATAAATTGTGCATTCTTACCATAAAACAAATGCTGTATCTAGGTAACTGTCGTATCTGGAAAAAATACTGCATAGATCCTTAGGGTGTTCTCTGCCTGCCTCTGAAGTAGAATGAATATTTCTCTAAGCTTCAAGAAATTTCTGCATCTTTGCCTTCTTCCCTTCCCTTATTCTGAGGGGAAAGTACTATTGTGGGGTTTGACGGTGAGTACTAATACAGCATCCTAGTCTCCAGGCACTGATGAATCTGCTGGCTGCAGAAAGGGCTGCATGCTGTTGGAGTTTGAGAAAAGGGGGGGGGGGAAATCTCTCAAACTCCTAAATGTGTCAAAAGTTCAAACTTCTGCAGTTTTTCTTTGCTTTTCTATTGTTTGCCTGTTGGTGCATGTGGAGTCTTCTTTTGTTAGTTTATATAGTTTGGGTTGGGGTTTTTTGTTTGTGACATACTAGGGTTTTTTTGGTCACAGTAAGAAGGTAATTATTTTCTCACAGTCAGTTTTAATATTTAAAAATAATTCAATAAAAGCCTACATTTCCATTATGTCAAGTATGCATTGAGACCCACAAATAAATCTTACTGAATTTTTCCTAAGTCTGCTGGACACCTCTTACAGAAGGAAGATCATCATTAACAATGTGAACTCTGTGACTGTGTAGATAGCTTTTTAAATGTTCATAGGTGTAAGTGTTAGAAATGCTAAGATGACATCTGCCATTGTGTGCTTGTTAACTCTGCAGCCTGATACTGGAAATACAGAGAGGAGCTTTCTGAGTGCTAGTGTCCTCCTGTGGTAATGGCATTTCCAAAGTTACATGTAAGGACCACGTGCTAAAGTGGCTCAAGAGCTGGCAGATAACTGTGATCTTAAAAGTGCTGTTGATCTTAATGAGTGATGCTTAGTGCAACAGCAATGTTGTAAATAAAAGCTGAGTTACTGTGAGATGCTTTTTACATGATCTTTATTAAAATGTCTTTCCCCTTTCCTCCTCTTCTCCTTATCTACTTTCCCATACTGAGTTTGTGGATCTGGTTTTGTGACAAAGGTCACCTCTGAAAGGTACTTCAACCAGGATTTATTACTTGCTTTACTAAAACAAAACACCCTCACCACCCCCCTCCCCCCAAAAAAACCCACCAAAGCCAACCAACCAAAAATTCAAATCAAAAACCAACCAACCAAAAAACCCACAAAAAAACCCCCACCGAACAACAAAACCAAAACACACAAGATATTTGTGTAATAACCTGGTTTCCTTTCTAACAATATCTTTTCTGAAAGTCTCCTTTGACTCTTAACAGTTTGTTCTATAGTAGGAAGAAATGCTAAAATACTTTGATCCTTTCTGGAAAAGATTTGTTTTATTTATGGTGGTAGAGTGAAGGTTTATCTAGATACTTTCTGTGGTTAAGAAAAGGGAGTCTTTTCAGTGTTAGGGGGGAATGAGAAGAAATCTTAATGTGGAGACTGACTGACCAAACTGTTTGAAGACTGAAATAATATATCTGATCCATCACCATTACCTTTTGCAGGGTTTTTGATGTGCTACTCAAGGCAGTAGTTTGTGCTTTGTGAGGACATCTGAAATACTAGCCTTGGTCAGTCAAGCAGTGGAACATTTTGGGCAACCATCAGGGTGGTTGTCCAGTCTCTGTTCTTGGAGGTTTTCTAGACATGACCTAATAAAGCCTTAAGCAACATGATCTGAGCCTATAATTGACCTTATTTTGAGTAGGAGACCTCCTGAGTCCTTGTAACCCAGATCATCTGGTGATTTGATGATTCCGTGACCTAAGATCCTTTCTAGAAATAAGTTAATTCAAAGTCTGCATTCCCCATTCTCAGCTGAATGCAGCACCGAACAGTTGGTTCAGCTTATGAGCTTTAAGCAGGAGGTCTCAGGTGCAGCTTCATGGTCTGCTTCTGTGTGAGCAGCACGGTTAGGAACAAGAAACCTTGTTGCTTGTGGTGATGACTTTCATGCCATCATGAAGTTGACAAATGGACTTCCAAACACTCCCATTCACAGAGCTGATTATGAGTCTATGCATCTTGGGCTGGGGAACCTGTTTTTCTGCACAGGGAGATAGTCCAGTTAGTATCATTCTTTGAGCAGAGGAAGAGAATGGTCCTCAACATACACAGACATTCTTGTGTGTCTCCACTGAAGTGAATGGTGAAACCACCATGATCTGTCTAGACAAGCGGGGGGGGGGGGGTGTCAGTGGGGCTTGAGTGAAGAGCTTTTAGCCACAAAAGTAAAGGAATGGGCTGTCACATTAAAGCATTTCTACCTGCCACATTCTTGATACAGAAAGAAACATGACTACAAACAAAATATTTTTACATTATACTGTCGGAAACCTATTTTTTTGCTACTCTCATTCTGACAGGATAACTTGTGGACTACTGTCAGTGGAGGAATTGAGGATGGGGGAAAGTTTGATCAAGCATAAGGTTATGTGCATTTTTCCATTACAATTTAAAAACACAAAAATGCCAGACAAATCTCAGGAGATGCTCTGATGTGGACTATCAAAGCTTTGCAGCTGGTCTTTATTTAAAACTGTTTTGCTGTCTATACCTTTACCAAATTAAAACTTTTATATTTCTGTTAATAGAACACTTCTTCTGTATGTACAAATATCAGAAAGATTATCCCTCTATCACCTCTGTCTGAAATGTCTTCCAGTAAATTTTGGCTTCTGGCAGGAGTGAAGAGAGAATTTTCTTCCACGGTATGGGTAGCTGGACCTATTTGCAGAGCAGCAGCTGATGCTAGTGAAAATCACACTAGAGTGTGACTTTGGAGACCTTGGTTCGGTTTCTGGCACTACCACTGTTCTGCTTGCTTGGTTTATTTGCCTTCTCACATGTCCCTCCCTGTTTCCCCAGCTGTAAGGTGGAGTTCATGTTGGAAAAATCACAGATTTTAAAAAACATCATATAAAGCCTTTATTTTTAACTGTCCTACCCTGTATGCTGTTTGTTGTTGTCCCCTGCTTGCTGCTATTACATGCCAAAGGAAGGCGTCATTAGAATATTGTGTACGTTGTCAGTAGAAGTAAATTGAGAATGCGGTAATGATCCAAGTATCAAGTGCTTTTCAGCCTGGGACCCTAGCAAGGTGACTAAAAAAAGCAAGGCTGTTCTCAGTTATTTCCATACATTATATATGCAAATATTCCTGTTTGGAAGCAGCAAAAAGGTTAAAAGTTATTAGCACATATCCATACTTATATCAGGGTTTATTTAGCTGTTTGCTGGCCTGCTTGCCCTGCAAGCTCAGAGGCAATGGAGTTACTCAGTACCTAAGGATCAGTCTCACTGTTTTATTCAGCCAAAATTTGTGCTTCGAGAAAGGAAATACAGTGTATTTGTCAAATAGATGGAACGCATTTTGGTGGGGTATTGCTATATTCCTTTTAAGTTTCCTCTCCTTTTGGATCAGGAGATGATGTATAGAAGGCTGTGCAAAAAATCTCCTAGCATTTTGTTGCTTTGAGTGGTTTCAGTTCTGAGCATGAAGCCTTCTGTAAGATCAGTAATGGACTTGCCACCTTACCTCTTGCATCTCCCATAAACACAGCTCTGAACATCCCGGTCTGTATGTTACTAGACCAAGTTGGATAGTATCTGTCTCTGATTGCCTCATTAACTTGTGCGCATTAGAACAAGATAAAAATGCCCTGAAGCCTCTTATCTGATGATTGTTGTAACCTTCTGAGTGCCATTAGTTTAAGTTTGCAATCAAATGCTTCCCCTGAGTATAAGGAGCACTGATTAAACCTGAAGTGTCTCCAGAGGCTTTTACAGCTGTCATGGGGGTGGTGGCTGCCCCTCTCCAAAAGGAGAGGGGGGGCTGGAGGTCCCAGTGGGGCGGCCACTCTGCAGACCTCCACGTGGCTGCCCCAGCTGTTCTGCTTTGCCTAATGAATTGTTTTACAAGGAGAGGCTGGATATTGTCATCACAAGCTGCCTTCCCTGGGGACTGAAGCCAGCCTGATAATGACTAATGTTAGTGATAGTAATTGAAGTGTGATGTCTCTCCAGGGACTTGCACACGCGTAGAACTGTCAGGCACTTGTGGCTGGTACAGTCCCATGAATACCTCAGAAATGCATTTTAATTGCTTGACTTTCATAACTAGTTGCCATATATCTCCTGCAGAAACACACATTTTATGGGGGGAGGGAAAAGAAGCTGAGGATTCTGCTATGACACTTGGTTTACACGTGTAGTTTACTGCCCTGACATGTTTCTAATGAGGATGGCTGTGTGTTCTTCCTTCCCTCTGGTCTTGGTGTGTCTCTGCACAGGCATGTACAACTGATTCCACCTGAACATACCTTTTATCTTGTATCTAAGCTCTATCTTCTATGATAATGATACTAGATGCATGGAGATTGTACTTGATTATAGAAGAAGGCAATAACTTTATTTCAGAATATCAAAGGATCACTTGTATTAATAGCATGGAAATAATGATAGCTATTTGCATTTTGCTAGGCACTGAAAACTGGATATTAAATAGAACAAAAAAATCTTATAAAAACATAGCATATCCATGTGTCCCAACAGGACCAGAGTTTATTGGCATGAGATTTTGGGGGTTTAGGACAGACAAGTTGACCAGCTTACATAAAATGAAGTGATTTCTCCCCCCCCAATTTTCTCATTTACAAATGCATTGTTGAATATAGCAGTGGATTTGTGATAATAATGTCTAGAATGGAAAACTGTAGTCCAGACTTCCAGGATAGCTTTATTGTATGGGGGGGGAGTTTGTTGTGGTGCTTGTATTTGGTTTTGTTTTGGTTTTCCATGTTGGGATTGGCAGATAAAATACATTGGGTTAAATTAATATTTTTCTTCCAGTAATCACATTGATCACAATTTTATATCAATTCAGGAAACAACTTTGACATACTCAGACCAGTACTCTTGCCAGTACCTTGCCCCTGACAGTGGACTCTGTATGAAGAGTTTACTCAATGTTCTGTGTAGTAGCAGAGGAGCAGGCAAAAGGAGGTTTCTTGCCAACCCTCCCTAACAGCAGTTGGTGTATTCCCTGAAATGTGAAGCTTCTGTAGCTTTAACTATTGAAGGTATACCTATTTCTAATTTTTTTTTAATGTAATACTTCTTCAGGATCCTGTTAATTTGAGCAAGAATGTCATATGATTTTTAATTAAAGCTAATAAAATTTGAGTGCATGAAAGCTTACATTTTCCCCCAGCTATATCTGTTAGTCTAATAATGTAAGACTTTAGCTCCTTGCAAATTTTGCTTTGCCTTTATTTCCTCTTCTGGATTTCTTTAGACTGACTTCATTATTGTTCCACTGGAGTTTTTTATTAATTTCTATACAGTTTGTTTTCTTAAAACAAATCTGACTTTTAATGGCTATAAAAGGGCTTATGTACGAATTTAATCTGGTGTGATATTCTTGTACTGGACTGAGAGCTCTTGTGGCTCACTTAGCTACTTAGAAGGCTGGCCTTTTCTGAGTCTATGGAGTGAAAATAACAGGTCTCCTGTCTTGGTGCTTCCTTGGGCAGAGAAAGTCATCTATTGCTTAAGGAAGCTGCAAAGAGAGAACGGATTTATTCACAAAGCTGAGTGACCAAGAGGGGGAGCTTTGAAGAGAGCTAGGAAAGAGAAGACCTTGCCAAATGGAAACCATTTTCTTTGTCCTAGTTAAGGGTGCATGGAAGTATGTCTTCATCAAATAGCTATCAGTTGCATAATAATGAGAGACAAAAAGATAGACTGGCTGAAGGTAGAGTTATACTAGATTGATCGTGAGACTATGGAACAGATGTACAAAGTCAGATAAGCCAGAAATATGCAGGGGGGGGGCGAAGGGAATGAACCTACTTTTTTGGTATTGAGTTTCATTTTCATTTCATCCCTGGTTTTAGATGACTCAGTCCACTCTCAAGTCAGTGTGAAGTATCTTAGTAAGTTCAGGATGAGTTAAAATAGATCACACTGGTTCTTTCCAGCCACTTTATGGATTTAGGTGTTGAAAACAGTGTTTTGTTGTTATTACATGTTATTCTGGAAATGTAGGTCTACCTGGTTTCAAGCCTAAGGGAAGTCTTCTGAGAAGACTAGAATTTAAAGGGGGCACTCTGTTCAGCTCTTCCAGAGCATTCTAAAAGGCTCCTCTAAGAAATGGAGCCTGTAAATGAGACCCAGACTGAGCTGTGGGAAAGAGGTGCAGTTTAGAGAGTCACAAGAAAAAAAAAAATGGCTAGGAGGCTTCTTTTGAATTAATTTTTTACCTGAATTCCCTTGTTTATAAACTGTTGGGATTTTGCCCCCTTTTTTTTGGGGGGGGGGGAGAATCCCATCTCACTAAAACAAATTAGTGTTGATGGAGAATTTACTACATAGCTATCGCTTACTTTGCCACTGAAATCCAACTCTTGATGCTAATATGAATTTCTCTGGGTGCTGAGACATTTTGAATTGTCTCCATCTGTACAGGAGGGTTTTTCTGTGGCTTTTGAGTTCTAGCTGGAGATCAAAAAGTAACATTGCCAGCAGAACAAACATACTACCTCTTGTCATCATATTCATTGCAAGTTTGTTCTTCACCTCCCACCTTCAGTGAAGTGCTGGCTCTTAGAAATTTATTTTTATAATAAAACATTGCTTTATACTTGCCCATGAAAGCATGTTTGAAGGCTGTTTGTGGATTCTTTAAAGTGACCAAGAGATTGTTGTTCCCTGAGCATTCTGCAAACTGATATCATAATTAAGCCTGATTAACATGCAGAAAGTTAACTTCATAACAGTGGTTAAAGTAGGCTTTTTAAAATGCAGAACCAAACCTGTGGTTGGTGTGCTGTCATTCAGTTGTCAGTCCCAAAATGTTATGTAGTGACAAGATTCTGGTTCTGAGAAAGTGGGTGAGTTTATTCTTGTGGAAACTTTATTCTTGCAGATTTTTTTTGTGGCAATGAGGAGAAAATGAAAGTTGTGTTTACTGCTTTTCACAGCTGTACGTCTTGACAGTAAAGCTAAAGTAAAGTTCAGTTATTTTCCTGTGATTTATCTTAACTTTTTAATTTAATTGGGGATATGGGAATAGGAAACTCCGTGCAGCTTAAGTAGAGATTTTCAGTTCATAGTTTAATTTTGAAGAGATATTTTTACTGATTGATTGCTACAGCACAAGTGTGAAGGTAATTGAAAGGCATCTAATAACCAATTAAGCAGATTCTGCTTCTGTGTTGTTTTGAGCACTGTTTTAGTGAAAGCTAGTGAAGCTTAGTATAATAAAGTTCAGCAGAATGTTTTCTCTGTAGAAATCATTTTATGTTGATAGAGCATTTCCATATGGAGTGCTTTCTGTGCTACAAGGCATATATCCACATTGTTTAAACTGCACATAAGTGCCAGTTATTTTGGTGTCAGTATACACTGCCATATAAAATCTGGCTTTCCAGATATTTGGTGATGTTTTACAAACATCTGTATTATAAATAATGTAAGTCTAAGTCCTTGCCTGACATCTCCGAGACCTATTGCTGCATTTTAAGGATTTATAGATTCAGTGGCAATTCAACAAATATTAGCTCCTGTTTTCTTCAAATTATAATGTGACTTCTGTTTTCTCACTCTAGGGCTTAATCTCTGTTCTACTGAACCAGGTAAAATCAGGCTTGGTTACTAGCTGGAGAGGAATTGAAGAACCCAGGTCTTGCAATACATAGCGTTGGTGCCCTTCTCCCAGTGGGTTCCTGAACTGTTATCCTGTGGTAGCTCTAGAGGGCTCTCTGCTGTTGGGAATGTTATGTTTTGAGTTGTATGACAAAGGTCTTAACCTGTTGGTCACTAAAGAACTCGTAACACTTTTTGCAAATACTAACCTCATTGTCATGAGCAATATAGAGCATATGAGATTAGAATCTCATTTTCTTCAGTGCCAATTAGAGATCTTATTTTTATTCTGGACTGTGGTTCTGCTCTGTCTAAATAGCTGTCACTGAAGTTACCACATTTAAGCAGTGTAGGAAGTGATTTTTGTGGATGCAGTTTGTGAAGTTCCTTGTGTAAGTCACTAGAAGTATGATGTTATCAGCACTGACTGTACGTGTAAGAAAGACAAGAAATAATTATCCCAGCCTTCACTGTAACTGTGCAGTTCGTTACTGTAGTAATCTTAGCAGTATATGGGCATTGTTATGGAGTGTTAGAAATAAATGTCTAAGACTGATGACTGGATGAGACAGGATGAAAGTATGAACAGTCATTTTCTGCAGAGTAATAGGCATTTCTCATCAAGTTGTGTCAAATGGCATTTAGAAAGGAAGGAATACCTACGTAATACTTGTGAGTTTTATTTCCAAACTGTTCCTTTGGGTGTTATTTAGGGACATGAATTCCAGTTCTGCCTTGGTGGATGTGCAGTATCGTGCTGGGTTTGACTGGGTATTCTGTATAAGAATCGGTTACATTAAAATGGACTTTAAAATGTTTAGATGGAAAATAAGTCAAGCAGTTGAAGATTGTAATGCTGTGTTCTCTGTTGTAATACTAAATTCTAGTTGCCTCTAGTTTTGTAGGTTTGCTTTTCCATGCTCATGGTTTTGTGCTGGCAGTGTATTGCATAAGGGAAGCTAACTGGTGATACTTGGAATGGTTGGTGTGAGGATAAGAATGCAAGGCAGTCGAGTAGGTAAGCCCTTTCAGTGGGTGTCTGTCCTAACGTAAGCACTGGTGTGTAATCATTTCAGTGCAAACACTAATGTCTTAAACATAGCCAAGGAAGAAACATTAATTGACATGAATGACAACAGTTTGCATCTCCTAGAGCAGTTGTCTTTGTTTTCAGAAAGCTGGTGCTGCATTGCTTTTACTCGTTTGTGTTTCAGAAGCTGTAAAGACTAGAAAAACTAGAAATGACAGCTCTGAAAAACTATAACACTAGAAATAACATCTGTGAAGACTAGAAATAGCTGCAGTGTGATTACAGCTTATATTCTCCATCACATTTGGACAGAATGGCTTCGATATCAGTTATACGATGCTGCAGTTTTCTGTATGATGAGGAGCTTATCTATTGAGGGGGTGAAAATAATGTTGGATTTGATGCTCAGTGAGCTCTCCAGTAGGAACATGTGTGAGTGTCCTACATTACCTGCTCTGTGGTGAGTTCTGTCTTGTGTACTCTGCAAAGCCCTTGCTTGAAATCACCATTGAGAATTTATTGCTGAAGGGGGGAAAGGTGAAGTATGGCTAGATTCAGGAAGGGAACAGGTTGTTTTATTTTCATTGGTAGTATTTGTAGTTCCCCAAGCAATGAGGGTTGGAGAAACTGACTGCTGAGAGCCACTTCTTGATCAGATGTTTGGGCCTGTTGTAAAATCCTGTAATGGCTGCCAGTTGTGCCAGTGTGGAAATCCTCCTTACACAGTGGAGGAAAGTTACTTGAAAATCTTTCATGTAAACTGTGTTTTCTGCTCTTCTAGGAGCTACTCTTCATAGTAGGAATATTATGCTGAATTATCTTTGTCTGCATAAACCACAAACCAATAATAATTAAGCTATTGGTTACTTTTTCAGGCAGTGAAAAGATGTTTCTTCCAGGATTCCTTTCCCCATGCCATCCCTGATTTCAGACACCTGCAACACACAAGTTCTGGTCATAGAGGAATTCAAATGCTCATTCCTCCTAGCATTTTGGATGTATTTATTGCATGTACTACGTCTTTTCATGTCTGACGACTGTAATTAGAGAGGAAATCATGGTTTTTTATTGAAGGGTAGGGGCTGTACTAGTTTAGTTGGAGATTTTATATCAGTTTTAATAAATTAGTGAAATTTGTGCACAATGAGATCTTAAGGAAATTAAAAGCTTCTATGCAAGTATTAAGCTCATGCTTGTAAATTCCAAGGGTAAGCTGCTAGAGGGTTGCTGGTTTTAAACTACAAAGGATTTTGGATTTTTATTTGAAATACATTTTCAAGTAACTGTGATTGAACTGAAATAATTTGAGATATAATATTGTGGAGTAGTATCTGCATCCTCCGTTATTTATCCTTTGACTTGTTAGTTTTGAGTACTTTCCCAGTCACTTAATAATCAGATCAAAGTACTGAAATCACTAAACCCAATGTCTCGTAGCACTGTCTCAGAATTAATGGTATGTAAATGCACTTCGTATGTTTAAACATGCTTCTGTATATATCCAGGTGCCAGTGTACATTGTTAAACACTGTCAGTTTTGAGAACTAAATAATTCTGGAAAAAATGAATTAAAAATAACCTTTTGGCTGTTGCATCTGCCTGAGGGACATCCTTGTTCAGAGGATTTTAAAATACAGTCCCTATGCTTACTTCCCAGTTGAGCTGTTCAGAAAAGTCACTAAACACAGAGGGGGGAGTACAGTGAAAGTTACTTGGCACAAATTTCTATGGAGAAGAAAAAGGAAATAAATATTTTATTTCTATACAGTCTTCCATTCCTAGTTGTCTTATGGGTAGTAACAATGGTGAATAAAATTCAGGTGAGTATGAGTTTTAGAGATGATTACGCAGCTGAAGGTGATAAATGTGTTTTTCACCAGTGGTGGCCTTGAACCTTCAGAGGCCTGTGTATAAGCTTTATGGTATCTGAAGCTGTATTCTAATTGTCTTAAGATATGTTAAGTGCATATATATCTTTACACTTCAAGGCCTGTTTTTTAGCGAGTACTCCATTTCTTTGTTTAAAAGTACAGAGCAGTGACTTTTGAGGTTTTTTTGTTAGCCATTTTCACTTTCTGGTAATCCAGCAACATCACTGAGCTGTGGTTTAGATTGAAAGTACAGTGGCAGTGTTTGTTGCATTTTAAAAACCAGTTCAGTTGAAATGATCATAGGAAATATAATGTAAAGGCTGTAACAGTCTGCAGTTTTCAGAAAGCTGAACTGTGTATGTAAATGCATATATTGGTTATATTAGTGTTACCTGGAAGTTGATTTTGGCACTATTTTGAATTGAACTTTTAAAAATGCTTATTTATTATTTTGACCCAGTTTTACCACATCACCTGCTCTGTTCAGGGAACTCTTTAGGCCAGTCCACACCCTGAGCTATCAGGATGGTAATTATCTAGTTGCAAGAGGTGGCAATACCTATTCTCTGAGGAGCTGGCTTGTGAATGCTTACATGAGGTTCTGGCCCTAAATCTATTGATCACTCTAAGGTCACTATAGTGCATTTCCTGGGCCGAAGTTGGAAAGTCCCTGGTCTCTGGGTTGCCTGCTGCTTGCCTGTTAGAATTCAGTGTGCCAGGTCCACAGCACCCCTGTCTTTCATGAATGGAATTCAAAAAGACACTTACATTTCCATAAATAAATTAGGAATTCAGTGGCTTCTTCTGGCTAATCAGGGCAGGCTGATAAACCTTGCTAGCTGTTTAATAAATGAATTGTGACTGATTACCTATTAATATGGACGCCTCAGGAATTCACCCTGGGGGAAGCAGAGCAGTGAAATAGAGAGGGGCATGGCCCCCTGGGAAATCAGGGCTTCATGTTTGCAGCTTAAATATCTCTGTGAAGTATCAATAAGGAGGTAATTGAATTTTGAACACAAACATGAGCGCCGGATGGATGAAGGAGAGGGGGGCTCTGATCATCTCTTCATGCCCCTTCATACTCCCCTCCCCTTTTCCTTAGAGACCACTCTAGTGAAGATAGATACTAAATCCATTAAATAAAGATTAGGCTCTGTCGTGGTAGAAAATGGCAGCTTAGCTAGATCCCTGGGCAAATTGGGACCTTTAGCAATACAGAAAATTAAAATATACATTTTTAACAAGTGTGCTGTCGACACAGTAATAATAACTGTGTGGCTTGTGGGGTTTGCTCACCTTTCAGATCTGCTTTTGTTTGGTTATATCACTTGCTCTTGTTTTGAAACCAGCTTGCTCAGTCTCTCTGAAGCAGAGAAGACTTAAAGGAAGGAAGGCCTTTTTTTCACCACCCTGCACTCTTTCTTGGCCCTCATGCTTGTAAAGATAAAAGATCATTACTCTTGTATTTGATTATGGAAATAATTAACTTTGGCTCCAGCATGCTCAGTTACATGTCCTGAAAAGTAGTTGAAAATAGTCTAGAAGAAGAAATGTGAAATGTAAATGTGATCAGGCTTTTTTTTTTTTTTTTTTTTTAATGGGTTTTATTCTCTAAGTGCATGGCTTTGGTTTTTATTTCCTCTAGATCCATTTTTCTGAGTTCTGCCATTATGGGAAAGATTAGTATAGGGGTGTGCATTGTAAAGTGTCAGCATTCTTTCTTGTCATGCAATGAATTGTAGAAACACAGCTGAAGTGGCCATTAATGTGTTAACAGTCTTCCTTTATAATACTGTGCTAGATGTAGAATGTTATCAGGCCTCCTTCCCAACTTGACACACGCTATCCTCTGTTGCAGAAAGTCAGTAGGTCCTCCTGGGTTTTGCAGGCAAAACCTCATCTGCCTGTACAAGTAGGGCACCGATTGCCTTACTTGAGAGACTGCTCCTCTTTTTCGAGATAAGATCACAATGCTGCAGAACAAAATCCAAAATTGTTTCTGTTCAGCATTTCTTAGCAAGAAACGAGACTAAAGTAATGTGTTCCTGAGGAAAATTGCTGTTCCTTCCTCCTAGATTTTTTTTTCTCTTTACTCTAGATAGTTTTGAGAATGCTGAATTATAGTGGATGGAGACAGTAGGAACATGGGGACTTAGGTCTAATCTTCCATGGCATCTCCCTGACAACACCACTTTACTCTTTTCAGACTCATCTCAACTTTTAGCTGTCATGAGCTGTATCATCCTTGATGCTACATCCTCAGCTTCAGCTGCTGAGAGCTGAACTCAGCATCATCATCTTTGGTTTAAAGAACAAAAGTAGTTGGTATTAAATGTAAGAAAAGTATAAATATACATGGGCCCATTTGAGAGACAATGGTGAGCATACTGAGAATGTCTTGTCTTCCATTAACTCAGGGCTGCTGCAAATGTGGAAAAGGCTTTCCATCTGTTTCCCAAACTATCCTCTGCTTCCACAACCCAGCAGTTTACTCACCTGTCTTTTGTCAGAGGGTTTTTGGGTTGGAAATATTTGTATTCTTTCATCCAGTCATGCTTCTAGGAAAAAAAAAAAATAATCTAAGATCACTTATCCTCAAGGATTCTCTTTCATGGTGTTGACACCAAATTGAAAATGAACAGGTACCACCCCTGAGCTAAATTGCAGTAATTGACTGTGTAGGCGCTATAGTGTGTCTCAATTTATGAAGCCAGAGCTCAAGCCAGATCTCAATCTTGGTAAAGGTAGATTACAGCATTGGGTTTACCTTTGGCCAAACAAGTTGATAATGGGCTCCTTCTCTCTTGCAACTTCCTGGCCTTTGTCCTCTTGCAAGGGGACAGTTCCTCTCCTAAACCCTACCCCCTTCTCTCTTTCTCAGTCTAGCCTACCTAGTTTCCTTTAGTCTTGGCCAGCCCCTCTCAAAGAAGTCATCAGTACATTGTCAGCCTGTGCCCTCCTTTCTCTCATGCCTCTGGCATCCTTAGCCTCACTGTATCACCTGTCCCTCTGCCTATTTTTGAGATTTTTCTACTCTCTTCTCTTTGCATGTAAATTTGGACTGATGTTCTAGCTCAGGAGTGTTCCTTTGTGTATCCCAAATTAAAAAGGAGACTCTTGCCAGTTTGTTCTGTAGCTTCTTCTGAAAACAGGCATGTGCCAGGAACCTCACAAGCTTATGGCTTTCCACATATTAAGGCACTTAGTGATGCAGCATTTTAATTAAATTAACCAGAATTCGTAAATTGTAGATAGACAGATTTTCCAGATCATCTCAATATGAGCTTTTAGGGTGATCAACACTCTGCTGGTGTTTAATCCATCAGACTGCCATATGGAGTGTTGAAGAGCAGAATATCTGTTTATTTACAATTGTTGTTTTTTTCACATCAGCCAGTATGATTTTTCTATTTGAGGACCTGGGAGTGCAATCTGTTGCTGCATCTCTTACATGAATTACATCAAACTCATGCCAGACCCCATTTCATGTCTATTCCTCCTTCTTATTTTTTTTCTTTTTACTGAATCCAGGTGATCCAATGGGCTATTTAAATGGCATGATAGACAAAGAGGGTCATTCTGCCAGTCTCCAGAAGTTCTTTGGTTACACTATTGCTAGTGGAATGTGTCCAGATGTTCTCTATGAGAAATTATAGATATCTGTAGCATCAGTGATTTTTGTAAACAGTTGAGACACATTTAATGAAGCTTTGCATTTTGAACGATCATAATATAAGGTATAATTCACAAAATTCACAAAGTTGTTCCTCATTTCAAGATCAAGCTGACCTTTTATTCTCTCTATTAATAAATACCTGTCCTCAAATTCTGTGGTATTTTCTGTGTTGGAGTTCCTTAGAAGAAGTTACTTGTCTCTTCAGAGTAGTGATCTGTTCCATTTTATTGTGACATATAAGTCTGTTTCCACTCGTTCAGCTGAGTGAATACTGTCAGTTGTTTGCCTTTCCAATGGGGAAAAATACTCTTCAGGCAAGAGGAAGAAACCTTGTCTTGTGACTTTTCCACTGATGTCTTCAGAAAGAAGTATTTGCCATTCTAGGATGGGAGGTGAGATGGGCTCAGTGCAGAAATATGTTTTGCAACCTAGGCATCAGACTTTTATCATCAAATATGATTTGAGATATTTTTTCATTGTCAAAGCCCCCTAAAATTCTCTCCAGGAGTAAGACGCAGTCATTTTTACACATCCAGACATAGGGTTGTTTGCTTTCTTGGATGCATTGACAGATTTGGGGGAATAAGACATGCTTATTAAGACAACCTTAATTTGATTTCAGTTTAGGAAATGCAGGAAGAGGTGGAAACTGTTGATATATGTTGATGATGATAGGTGTAAAACACTGGTTTCTCACCTTTAATAGAGTTGTCCATCTTATCCAGCAGATGGCATTGAAAATGTACCTGCTGCACTCTCTCTTTGCTAAGCAGTGCCTTAACTGAAATTTCAAGTCCTACAGGCTATACTCTTCCCTTTTCTCTGGTGTGTAGTTGCATAGCACTTGGTAATGAGGACTTCGAGTGCCCTCTGCCTACTGGGTAAAGCAAAAGCCAACACATCCATAGATTATTGAGAAACGAGTTTAAGGCTGGTGTGCTGTACCTGCAACAAAATCTGTTCTCAGGATTTTAAAGTATTCCTTTAAACATTTAGCATTTGAGCAAGCCCTATTAGTAGTCTTCTCTTTCCTGACTTAACATTGTTTCTCCATCTGCTTGTCTGCCAGTCGTCTTGCTATTTGTGTCATGTGGGTAAATAAGCACTGATCTTTCAATGAGCTCAGCACCAAAGGCAATGTTAAGCACTCATCCTTTTGAATAGTCCTGTGGTACTCACCAGCTCAGACCTGCTCCTGGATTCCCAGAGTGCACAAGTTCTTCAAGCTGCTGGCATCGTCTGTTCCAGTGAAGGGTATTTCTTAGGCTGGTGACAGGAGGAGTTTGTAGGCCCTTTGCATGTGTGTCACTGGGAGGAGAAGAGATTATGGATGTTGATACTTAGAGTGGATATCACTTAACCTCTAGATGAATCACGAAGACAGTGGGATGTAGTGTAATGATTCAAATTATAACTGGCAATGTCCATAAAGCTGAGAAATAAAAAAATCTTTACTATGCATGAAGAGAATGTCAGTTCTGTAGTACTTTATCTGTTTCTTGGGGTTTTTAAATTCTTTTTATCTTTACTTTTTGGTGAACACACAGTTTAATATCACTCCTGTACAAGCATTACTGTACTCATGTAAGGAAGTGTTTTATTACTCCCAGACAGCCAAATAATTTGAAAGAAATAAAATCTATGTACATGAAACACAACTATCATGTGGAGTTATCATGAATGCCCGCATCAGAACTATGTAGCATGGATTTGCCTGTTATTATTTATATATTATTCTGTATTGTGACTAAGTTAGCAACATACCCATTTCCGAGAATTTAGACCACAGTGAGAGACAATGAACACTGCTACCTTTCTGGAACCTGTGGGATTAAAATTGCCTTCTGGCAGCCCCTTAATTTTCTTTATAGCTGAGGACCTGAGTAGATATGGAAACTGCAGCTCTTGTCCTACTGTTCCAAACAAATTGTGATCCCTTGTTTGATGACACTGAACCCTGCTGCTGTCCTGTCCCTCCTTTAGCCTTGTGACCAAGTATAATGCTGGTTGTCCAGTATATCCAGGCATCCAAACTATAATCTAAATCTTCCTTTTTCTATATGACACCTGTGGAATAAAACCTTTATCTAGACACATAGCTCTTACACACATTTTACAATATTACTCATTTTCTACAATCTTTTACTATGATCTTAACAAATCTTGTTCCACTTAAAGATCACAGGTATCGCAGGGTGTCAGGGATTGTAAGGGATCTTGGAGATCTTAGAGTCCAACCCCCCTGCAAGATGAACTCATCATTTTGACTGTGATCAAGAACTCCCTACACTTCTCTACACACTTTGGTATTGTCTCAAACCACTTTTCTTTCTCTGTGTTTTTTTCTGTGATTTATCTAATATACTGCATTCAGCAACAGAAAGACAGCAGACACTTCAGTCTGTCAAGAATGCAGATTGTGATGAGCCATTGCTATGTCATCTTAAAAGCTGTTTTCCCTGCACACTTTGGAGGCGTACTCTGTAAACATCCTTCTTCCATCCAGTATGTATAGAAATCTTGGTAACTGTTTAGATAGTGTGTTGTGAGCGTGATAGTTGTCAGTGTTGTCTCATTTAACTGTGTACCTCTGTTGTTTGTTTGCATTTATATACTGTGTCCCCTAAGCTTCTTAGGGCAGAACCAGCTTGTTGTGTTTGTACACCATGTGGCAGAGAGGGTACTTGATCAAGAACTTCCAGGCATCAAGTTGTACATCAGCGTTGCTAGCTAGCTGTATTTATTTGAAGGTATTTGTCAAGCTAGCATCCTGGCTGTTCTCTTTTTGTTGACACTTTCTTGAAACGTGTTGATTTCCTCTGCTTTGGCATTACATGTCCTAATGGGAGATATGTATGGGATAAACTTTGAACGATTCTTTGAAGGGCTTTGGTGACATAAAAACAGTCGGTCTGCAGGAGTGTTTGAGGCTCTTTTGACCGACTGGTTAAGAAAGCATTCTAGGAAATGCCACAAAAAGATATGCCTGACATTTGGGACCAATGCCTGCAGCTGCTACCTTTTGACACCTACCTGGACTTTCCATATCAGAAATAGAAACACTCCAAGCTGCCAGCTGTACTTGCTGTCAGATCTTAAAATAAGCTGAACTGCTGTTTTGGAGATGTTTGCATCTTTCTGTAGATTTATATTGGGTTCATAACTTAGACACCTCAGTCTGAAACCTTAATTTAGTTGGCAGGGTTCTAAGCCTTAGATCTAAACCACCATTCATGAGATAATACGGGATTTCCATGTTTCATAATAATCCTATTCACTCGGTCTTGAAACTTGACAGAGAATTTGGTTACCAATTCATGGGTGGGGAAACCTGAGGGATGGATGGTGAAGTCACGTAGCAGGAGTGACTGCATCAGGAATAGAAAACAGGCTTCCATTTGGAGGCTAAATTGTTGTCTGCTGGGCCATGCTGTAATTTTAGCCCAATAATTGTATCTACCAAAGACAAGTTTACCTATAAGTAACACAACTCTTGTTGTATTTGAGATAATGCTTTCTGACACCAAAATATCATTCAGAACTATAATCGGAAACAAGAGAGGACATACTTTGAAGATCAAACATGGCAACAATTAGTCCCAGTCCTTCTTTTTCTTCTATTATAAAATCAAAGGGACAGAATGGTGTAAAACTTGTTCTCTGGACTTTCACGGTATGTATAAATTGTAGGCTGCTTGAAGGGCCATAATATCTTTAAATGTTTTGGCTGTTTATGTACATGACAAACCTTTTTTTCAAGAAATTCTAAATTGTAATCTGCTGTTACTTCTGGTTAGATAAATCTGACAAGTTTAACAAATTAAGCATGATTTTCATATGCATTTGTAATAACAAAATTTTAGTTAAACTATGCTGGTGTTTTATTCCCTTAACAAAGGTTTTCCATTTCTGTATTTTTCTGTGCATTTTCCTTGCAGTGTTTTGAAACAATATACTACAAAATCTTAATTTAACAGAATCTTGATCTCTAAGAGAAGGTACAGAGTAGGTTTCCAAATAATTGGCATAAATTGAGTTGGATAGAAGGTGATGACACAAGGATCTGGACTTGGGCCAATTACACTTGATCACTCTTTATACTTGGACTAAGAATAGTTATGTGAAGTTGTTCTTACTCTTCGTGTTAGGATTTTTTTAATTGGATTTTGATGTTTCTTAACTAAAAACTTGGAGTTTGGCAGAATATTCATGACAAAGCTATTTGAACTTGCCAGAGAATTTAGTTAAACAAAATAATTGAAGTTTGTGTGCAGCTGGTTAATAATGTGGCAGCATTTTTTAACCATGTTTTGCATGTACCCTCAAGCCTCCTGAGCTCTGGGGATGGTCCCGAACAGCCAGGTGGAAACACAGTCCCCAGCATGGTGAAACAGTGTAACTGCTCCACCCCTGTAGAGCAGGCTGGAGTGAATCTCCAAGGCACAGCAAAGTATTGTGCTGTTTCCTTCCTTTTCTGCTTGACTTCAGTAACTGTTTGTGCTTATATTTCTGTATAAGGTTTCATAAACTTTTCCCAGAAAGGAAAAATTCATTCTCTCTTTTGTAACTTGAGATACTGTCTCTTCAGGCAGTCTTTTGGTAGGAATAATTTTGAGGTAGTGTGAAATACACCATTCACTTCTAGAGAGGTGTTTATAAATCAAGAGATTTCTTCATGAGTATGTGGGGAAAAAAAATGGATCCCTTTGATTTTGAAAGGTAGCGTAGTTATTTTATATCTCTACAACTGAGAAGATAAATTGACAATTTCTATGGACTCCCAACCCTGAAAAGAATAGAAGGAGGGCGGAGGGGGGGTATTCAGAAAAAAAAGTAAATAGAAGCCAGTCAGGTTAAAAGTAGCAAAAAGGGATACCTTGTACACAATGAATAATTTGATTTGGAACTTTCTGCCACATTGAGATTTTTTTTTTTCTTTTTAGACCAAGTACTTAGCAACTATTAAAAGGAATCAGGCAATGAAATGGATGATGAGAACATTGCTAGTTAGAGCAGAATAAAATCTAAAATGAAGCAGAAAACATCAACTGCTTCAGGATATAAAACACCAGGATATAAAGCACTTAAGAAGAGGAGAGACTGTTACTCCATATGTCTTCATTATGGGGTTCTTCACTTTTATTTTTTTGTGATGCTTCTAATATTGGGTGCAGTCAGACAGAATACCTGTCTGGGTAAGTCACTTATCTGCCCTACTCTAGAATTTCCTGTGTTCACTTACCTTATTTTTTTTTTTTTTTTATGACTATAGACTTGACAGATTCTTGTTTAATGGGAAATAACATTTCTGCCATCTTTTTTTAGTGACTAGTCTTAGATCCTATCTATTGATAGGATTTTATATACAAGATTTTAGTCAGTGATACAGAATGCAAATTCTCCGAGTTACATCTCTAGAGAGAACATTATTATTAAACCTTTTTGAGGGTGTCCCTGGTGGCAGCTCCACAGAGCAGGTGGCCTGCATGGCACAAGCACACAAGGAGGCAGGAGCCTGTGTTTTATCAGAGCATATAATCTAAAAATCACTCAGCCTGTTTCTCTCTCCTGGGGAGATGACAACGATGACACAGGTCTCTTATGCTAAAAACTAATTGTTAACCTGCAGAAGACGTCATTCAATGCAAATCCCAACAGAAAAAGGCTGGGTGATGGATGTTTCTGGCTAGCAGGCCAAGCTGTCATTTAGTTTTCAACAGAAAGTTTTCTCTGGGTTGCCTTAAGATTTTTACACTTAGTACCGGTCTTACTTGAAAATAGAGAATGTATTCATTTTTTTTAAATGCTTACAATTTCTGTTTAGTAATGTATGCATATAAAACTTGGAGGACAAACAGTTCCTCCCCTATCTCGGGGCCCAAGATACACCGACTCTTTACTATTGTGATTACGTTTCCTGGAACAATAAGCAAAGCAGTGATGGAGGTTAGAGGCTAGGGAACAGGAATGTAGCAAGTAGGTAATATTTGGGAAAGGAATGTAGGATTGCATATACAGCTGTTGATAGGAGCATGTTCAGTAGATCGAGGGAGGTGATTGTTCACCTCTACTCAGCAGGCATTAGACTGCATCTGCAATGCCACATCCAGTGGTGTTCTTCATTTCCCGGCATAAGAAAGGCGCTGGTTAATGAGTCAGTTCAATTGGAGGGTAATTGGGATCTGAGCACTTGCCCTGTGAACTAAGGCTGAGGGAATGGGGGTTATTCAGCATGGAGAAGAGGTAGTTTCACAGCGACCTAACAGTTGCCCATTAGTGCCTGCAAGGATGTTACTGAGAAGATGGAGTCAGGCTCTGCACAGTGCTGCATGGTAGGAGTTTGAGAAGTCATAAATTGAAGTAAGAAGGTTTCTGATGGATTCAAGAGAAACTTTTTTTCAGTGTGGAGCAGTCAAGTATGGGAAGGATTGCCAGGAAAGGTTGTGACGTCTCTATACATGGATGGACTTAACTGGCTGAAGACCTGAGCAGCCTGTCTGTTCTTAACAGAAAGGTTGGAGACCTGCCAAGGTCTTTTCAAACCAGAACAATTCTCTGATTCTGTATATTTTTCCTCATGATATTGTACTGTATACCTTACAATTGGATCAGTTCTTGTAGATTAAATTTTATCTACTCATCACTTTTTTCCATATATCCTCTTTTTATTTTGACATCATCTACTCTGCTGTGCCTTTCTACCTCCAAATATGTCTGATAGTCCCATTGTCACTGGATCATGGAGTCTTCTTCATTCTCCTGGCTTCCAAAGTTTCTTCAATGGCCCTCAACCCTCAGGGCAATTCACCAGTCACTAAATCTATGGAAACTCCTCATGGCCATCACCACCTTCTGCTTTACTTTCTGAGCTGTCTTGTAGATGGTTTGCCATCTGCTTTGATGCAGTGCCTCTGTTCTTTGTTTCCAGCAATGAATTAAGAACCCTAGACCGCTTGTTAAAAGATAGCTATGTAGCTGCATTCAGCTTTCATAAGAGAAGAAAGTAATGGTAGATGTGGCCTCAAACCAGTGGTGTGTATGGATTGGGAAGAAACGCAGATTTTTTTGAACCAAAAGAGTACCAAAACTTATAGGGCTACTCTCGTAGACCTTCCAGAGTGAAAAATAATGTTGTTTTGTTTGGTTTGGCTTGTGGGGTTTTGTTTGGTTTGGTTTGGTTTGGGGTTTTTTGAACGACTGTTGACTAGTATGCTTTATTTCTTGGTTTTAATGAACTGCTGTTTCTACTGGCTACTAATCTGAGGAGATACCTGCAGACTCAGATACCTCTGTATTTCTTGTACTTGAATCATGTCTTTAAGCTTTTCTTCAAAACCCATGCATACTAGAAGTGTGAGGGTGTTTATGAAAAATGTTCTTGCATTTCTTCATGGGTCTGGGAAGCAACTTCTTTTACAGCTGGGCCTTGCCTAGTTGCCTTTGAGTTCATTAACAGCTAAATTGTAATAATTGTGGCAGAACCTACATTGTATTTAAATATCTGTTCTGAACATCCCTAAGTGGTATTACAGTTTTGCTATCAAGTAGGTCAGATTAAAACTGGTGATAACTTCTGAGCACCAATTATCCTGTGATTTATTGGGTTTTTTTGACTCTTCCAAATGCACTTTCTTTACTTATTTGAACTTGACTCTTGTAGCATTTGAATGCTGTAAAAACTGTAAAATTTCTAAATCAGTGCATTTCCTCAGATGTCTTGTGACCAGCTTAGAGTTGATAAAGATGGTTTTGTATACCCTAAACCCTCTTCTGGTCTTTCAAATATTCCTTAACTCAGTATTGTTTCCAGGAGAAGATGACTGTGTCAGGCAGACCACATGAAACCAGACAGTATAACTGATAAAGCTGGACTGAAGCAAGCAGTGAATATACTGGGAAGGATGAGGATAGAGATGAGGGTAGTCATTAAAGAAAGTATCTTGGATTCATGTGGAGGAAAGAATAAAATGATGAAGGGAATTGTGAAGGTTTTCTTCAGCCCACAAACTGCATATTGCTGCTTTTTCATAATTCTGGTTTAACTAAGATTGAGACTTCGGCCTTGGCACACTGAGATTTCAATCACTTCGTTGTATTTGGTCATATAGACATTTGACTTGGATTTTTTTGAAGTTATGGAAGTCCTTCATGTAGTTTAATGTGTAAATCAAATAATATTGTTCGATCATAAAAAGCATGAATCTTCTTTTCATAGGGACCTTCAATATTAATAATTCATTGGTGCATCAAGGGCAGCAATCGTCTACATGGAAAAGTCTTTCAATAAGGAATCTTGGCATTAGAAAACATATTTAAAATTGAGCCTGCTTTTTCAAGCTAGGACATAACTCTGGACAAATACATATAGACTACCATAGTATCGGCTTCTTTCATTCAGATATTTCTTCCCATGAAGCTTGTTGACCGAAGTTAAATTGAAAAATTTGGTTCTTCACACTTCAGGCTGTTAGCTGACACACTGACAGGAGCTTGGTTTTGCGTTTTGGAGGTCAAGGAAGCTGTACCATTCTTGAACCAGAGCTGCAAGCCTCCCCATAAACATGCCTTGAATGTCTTCTGATTGGATTTCTGGCTTGCATAACCGTACAGCTTGTATCCCAACATTATTAGCCAAAAAGAGTATAGGGACTTACATAATCATTACACGATTGTTTTTCAGTGCCTGTACTGTAAATATGTAATTCTCTTTACTCTTAATAACTCTTAATCCCTCTGTTCCGATTGGCTTCTGGGCTCAGATTTTGCCATGGTGGGCATGCCCCAGCCACTGATAAGACTTGAAAAAATTGTTACTTCCAAGATACGCCTGCTTCGCTCACAACCAGTAAATACCAGCTCCCCAGCGTGGGCAGAGGCTCATGGTGCTCTGTTTTGTGGGAGCTTGGGCAGCGCTTCTGCCTGTGTGCCTTCCCAGAGGGGTCTGTTCACCTCCAGAAACCATTCATACCTGGCTGCATGTGTATATTCAGTGCAGACCTCTCTGCCTGTGTTTTATGCTCAAGAGTTACACTCACTGTGGTGAGAGAACATAAATCAAGAGCTCTTAGTCTGCTGCAGGGGTTGGGAGCCCAGGAAGAGATTGTTTTCCTTTTGGTACAAGTAGGTATCAAAAAAAAAACCCTGTGGAGTGCTTCTTCTTAGGACATGCCCCATTTCTATCCTGCTATTTGCCTCCAATGTCTGTGGGATTTGATGGTCAAAGCTCTCCCAAACCATAGCTGTTCTGGTGATACCTTACACTAGTAGAGTCCCCTTCAGGTGTACTTGAAAATATCTTCAACTTCGATATGAAATTGCCTTTTATACTGCTTCTAATATTAAAAGCATAACTTGAACTTCTTTTTCTAAGCTTTATACAATACTTGAACATAATTTTTCTGTGTTTAATTAGCTTCATGAGTCAGTGCTGGTCTTAGGTCTTGACACTTTTGGCGCGTGAAATCTTTTTTGTGTATTTGACCTTGGCTTTATTCCAGAGTAAATATTTTAAGCTGCTAGTTGTGTGGGGTTTTTTTTGTCTTCAGTCTGAGACTAGGGGGCAGACATAAGTAACAGTGAGAGAAGCGAACTGTATAAACCACAGTTAGAATTGCAGTGCACAGGTGTCTGAAGATCTTGCACAACTGCCAAGCTATTTGTTTCTCAGATGAGAGGGGCTCTGGGAGTGTATTCTGGAGAATTAGGGGAGCAGAAGGCTTTCCGTTTGGATGTTAGGGTTGTGGGTTTGGTTTGTCTTGGTTTGGTTGTTTTGTCTTTTTTTTGTTTTTTGTTTTTTTTTTTTTTCCCCCCTCAAATCCTAGTTTAAATTTTTCCAGACTGTATACATTTGATATCTTTACAGAACCAGCATAATGAATGATTGAAAGTGATCTATTGCAGCTGGTGATGGAATTTATAACTGCCTTCAGATAGGAATCAGCATTTAAGAATAAAATTTTCTTGCATGCTAGCTTTTTTTTTTTTTTTTTATCATTAAGTTTGGGTTTTTTTGGGTTTAGAAACTGAATTTTAAACGTTCAAAGAACCAGAGTTGTAATGATATTGAAGGAGAGTGGCTTTAGTGTCAGGGTTATGGGTGAGTTCTGCTGCAGATACTTGAAGATTTTTTTGTGGGAAGATAGGAATCTTAAATCTCTATGCTAGTCAAATACATAGTATTATTGCAATGAAAAAAATAGTGAAGTGAATAAGCAGCAGTTCACAGTGCGAGACACTCAATGTATCGAGAGTTTCAGTGTTCACTGTGTTTTGAAATTTAATGTCCAACAGTGTTTTAGTTCTATATTTCTGTATGCTCCACTGTGTCAGATCTGTATTCTTGGGATGTGAGGTTCCATTAAAAAATAAATAATAATCGCAGCCCCCGCTCCCCCCATGTACACTCATTTTCTATAATATGGTAATGATATCACCGTAGCAGTAATTACGGGTCATCTTCATTTCTTTCATCTCTGCTGGTTCTGATGGCTTCATTCCTTTGACGGAGAAGATTTGGCTCTGGGTGCTGTGATTATTTTGTTAAGCATTATTCGAATAGACAGGAGTGAGAGAAATTAATCAATCCAAATGCAATTAGCATCATGTTTAACCCAGTGATGGACGTCTCAAGGTGAAACAGCCAGGGGAGTTTCAGACATTATTATTCAATCCAGTGGCTCTTATATAAATTACAATCAAGAGAGGTTTTTATTGGCTTTACGGAGAGAAGATGTAACTCTTTCCCTGCTTTAGGGGTCAAAGGGATCAGGACTTTGGCCCCACAGGATTTTGATTGCAGGCAGCTCCTAGAAGTGGAAGGTATTGTGGGAGTTACCTTTAACATGGGGGTCATTCAGGACAGAATACCTGCACGTCCTGACACCTGTGACCTGGACTTAAGTTTAGTAGCTCCCTGGGCATTGGCAGGGATGTCACTGCCCCTTGCTTTGAGGGTTTTCATTGACTGGCTTAGCCTATCTGTATGTGAATGAACACTGTTGTAGCTTTTTTTTTGCATTCAAAGCTCCGTGAGCGTCGTTGTTTGCAGTGGATTGCAAGGAGAACGGTACTGCCTTGCAAGGTAGGGAAATCTGGTTAGAGGAACAAGGTAAATTATTCTGCAGAGAAGGAATCTAATTTTTTGGTTTAGAGTGGATATAATTTTGGTATTTATTGATAGCAACAATAACATTTTGGAGGATATCTTAATCTGCAGCAGATCTGTTATCAGCATTCTAGATAATCCTGAACGATCTCTGAGATCAGGTATACAATGATGGAGAAAAATGAGGTGGAAAGAGGTCACGTGAGGATTTCACAATTCAGGAAAGCATTAGTTATTTGATTCCAATTAAGGCACTAGGTAAGACTAAAGTGTTTCAAGTGGTTTCAAACTATCAGTTTCAGCTCTTTACTGTTTCTGTATCGGAGATGATGGTTTTCATAGCGCATTGGGAGGAGCGGTTCATATGCCTCCCCTGCTGATTCACAGCCTGGCTTTGCACAAGCTTCCGCTGCCTTTGGCATTTCAAAACAACTCATGCCAGCCTGAACTAGAGCTGAAGTAAGGGCAGATTCTGATGTCTCCTTCACCAATGGAAGGACAGTGATGTTTTGTACCAAGGGTGGTTTTAATATTTTAAAATACTACAGCAAGACTTGGCAGAGCTCATCTTTCAGAGCCTGAATTCTAGTGTGGTTGCTGACTCCTTTAGTATACATCTGTACATCACTCCTTACTGAGGCTGTGACCCCCATCTGTAAGATGGGAATTAAATCACTGTACGTCTCAAGAATATTGTGAAGCTTGATAAACTTTGCGAGTGCTTTGGTATTGATTATTGAAAGATGCCACAGTAATGCAAGTGTATTCTACCCAGAGGTTTATGCTGATTCTGTCATCGTATCTGAAAAATGTGTTTCAAGAGTGCTAGATGATTGTGCTGGTCTTCAGTGTAAGAGTAGCAGTTCCTGAAGCACAGCTCTGAGTAACTATCTGCATGTACCAGTCCTGCCTCCAGTAAATGCGATTGACATTTGGTTTTTGCCAACCTTTGCTCTCCTGAGATGGCAGGTCCAGCTCGTTATGAAATTGGGCTTGGTGTGGCATTCACTAATAAGTGTTTGTCAAAGGCCCATAGTCATGAAGTAACATATGTAGTTGGCAGAATAATTGGAGCCCTTTTTAAGAAGGAAGAGGAGTGAACTGGTGCTCACTCACAGGCATCCAGGTGGCAGTAGGATTTTGGAGGCCTGATCTTGACACAGAAAGTGGTCCATACAGTTACCTCACTCTGACAGAAGTTCAGATTATGTTGGTTGGGTAATAGTATTCTGTTGGTCTTCTCTGACACAAGCCTCCTTTTCCTTTGAGGGCTGTTTAGTAATAATGTCAACCTTAAGTATTTTTGCTGGTTTTAGATTGCCTTTTTATCTTCACTCCCCTCTGCCCCTGTGACTGATTTTTTTATTATTATTA
>JAAGNO010016613.1:0-23723 GCA_033439905.1 Ceryle rudis | reverse complement strand
GTGACTGATTTTTTTATTATTATTATTATAATTATATTTTTGGTTTTATTTTTTTAATTTCCCTCCCCAATGCAATACTAGTTGAGCACAGGTAGAAGATGCAACTTTGCCATTGGCTTTTCACCAGTCAAGCAAGACTCTGACAGTTACTTACAGGCCAATTCCTCTAGACATTTTTTGATGTTCTACTAACTAAGAAAGAGAATGGTTGTGTTGTCGTATTCTAACATTATGTCTTGGGACAAAAGAAGTAATTTCTGATGCAACACACCCGTGCGATAGAAGCATTAAAAAACAGAGGAGTGTTCTGAGGAGTGTTCCTCTGCAGTTCATGTTCTTTGTCCTGAACTGGTGATTTCCGCTGATAGTTCTTCAGAAATAAACCCTTTTAGTTTTGTTTTCTGTGCAGTCTCATAAGACGCAGCAATAGTTTGAGAGTGCACAATTAGTACTTTAAAGGAATCCTTCCATGTTGAAGGTACTTGAGTTACTGTAAATACAAATGAGTGGGGGGAATAAATGATAAGCCAACAAGTGCAACAGTGCCTAAAACTTTTTATAGTCAAGAAGGTAGCATTCAAAGTGTGATACTATAAGTCATCTCAGGGCTAAAAACACGTTCTGCTCATAGGGCAATAATGGTATTTCCAGGTTGGGCTTTTTTGGTAGAAAGACCTGTAGATTTCAACACGGCTACATTTTCAGGTCAGAGGGGGAGCAGAGTCAAATTTGTCCTGTAAGTTATACATCTGATGGAGAGGCAAAGAAATGCTGCTTTAGTGTGTGACTTAATTTTAAAATATCTGTGATTTGAAGATGCACACAGGTTTGCTTTGAGATTTCTTTGAGATATATATATATATATATAAGCACAGTAGTAGTAAGCAGCAGAAGATATAATCATCATGGTAACTGTGTACTAAATGTGGTTTGTCACATCTATCTTTTACATAGACTTCATCACCAAGGATGTTCTACTTTTGCATTTAAGTATATACTATGTTAAAGTATGTACATATGTGTGTTGCTTAGGGATTCTCCTGGATGAAAGTTGCTTATATAAGTGTAAATCACTCTTTTCATTGCTGATTTTATACCAGTAAATCCTTCCATGATTTCCTGGCTATCCAGACCTTATGACACAGTATGTCCTGTGCTGTCATATATGTGAGAAGGCTTTTTATGGGGAGCAATCAGGTTGGATCCCAATCTCCAGTGCAGTGGGTTTGGGTTTTTTTTCTAATTAAATTGTCAGTGGAAGGAATATCTGGAACAGCAGTTTTCATTTTCAATCGGGGGAAAAAACATTATGAGTCTTTGTCATTTGATTAAAAGTTACTTAACCTTTAAATTGCTACAGATGTAAAGATAGCTCTGAGTTTCCAATGTAATCGCCTCCAACTTAAAATCAGGAAAATCTTTGTGTAATGAAACCCATATGTCATAGTGAAAGGATGCAAAGCACTGGCAGAGTGGGCTGCTCTAGCAGGAAATTCTGCACCCAATCTTGTTAACCAGGACTGCTTTTGGTAATCCCTCATCGCCTCACTTGTAGGAAATCAATCTGTACTACTGAATCTTTTCAACCAGCAACCACAAAATTTACTGCAGAGAGGCAACTTGGGGACAATTGTAGTAGAAAAGGAGCCCCAGGCAACAAGGCTAAATGTGGGATTGAGGGATTGAAATTCTAAAGAGGAGATTATATTAAACCTTATTCTGCTCCCCTATCAAGTAGAAATATCTTCTCTGTTCAGCCCCAGCCTTTCCTACCCAATACCTGTTCTTGAGATTGGCTTGGCAGATCTTGCCAGGCAGCAAACTTAATTTATACACTACAGATTTCTCCGTTAATTATAATAGCTTGATAGCATTTTTCAATCCATGTATCTGAAAGAGTCTATTCAACCACTCAACTTCCACTGTAACCAGTGCTGGTAACATCTTAGTGTTTTTTCTGTGGTTTTCAGTATCCTCTAGGTAAGATTAATTTGTATCCAAGCTATTGTGATTTTATCCATTGTTGATTTTTCTATTGTAGTAGATGCATAGCATAGGCAAAGTTGTAAGTCATGACTTGATGTGGAGATTCATGTTTCTGTTTCATGTCACAGCCTCTTTAGTGTCTGTTTGCTGGTACAATGAAACCTACACTCAAACCCTTTCTCCACTTGAAGTCTGTGGTTTAAGCAACCATTTTAAAGAAAAAAAAATCCCTGAGGTTTTTACTGTAGTTCTGTCCAACCTTTTAATTAAAAAATCCACCTCTATCTGCTACAAACCTGGCTTCTGCTGGTCCCTTGGGTAGTTGCTTAAGGCAGGTTTTACCATCTCTCTTAGACTGCAATCATATTTAGAATGTGGGTGATGATTTCTTCATTCACAAGCTCTTCCCTCACTCCAGCAAGCTCCAAAAGGCCCCATTGGAAATTATATTCTTATTATTAAAAATTCATTTATCAGAAGCAATACTGAGCGGAGGAGTCAGTTTAATATTAGAGGCTTTTCTGCGCAAAACCCAAGCTCAAGTCATACTCCAGTGCAGATTAAAGAGGAACAAAGGGGGAGGAATAACCAAGACATCTGAACACAGCACCATGTAATATATATATATATATATATATTTGACCTGTGCTTACCGGGAATATGTTGAACTGTGGTTCTTGGGCAGATAAGAAAAGCAGCTGAAGCAGGAAAAAATTGTTAATCTTTGTGGAAACTTCCTTTAGTTTGGCTGTGAATTATTTTTTTTTTTTGTCATATGAGTATGTTCTTTCCTGGCCATTTTCATACATATACAATTATATAAGGTCCTTTTTTTCAGTTTGGCATCATCTTTAAAAATAAAGCCCCCGTGCAAGCTCGAGTATGCGAGGAGAAGAGGAATACAGAATAGCAGAAGGCTGTTTCCTGCTCCTAATGGGATTTTGAAGCAGCATGTGCGAGTTTGTTTCAGAAGTCAGAAATGAACAGATGTTGGTATAAATTACCTCTGTGTCTGATGTCTTGCAAATTAAAAGCGCGGTTGGCATCACTAAACAATTTCACCAGGTTGGGGGGGGAAGCGGGCGGTGATTATTGTAGCAGGTCGGTAAGAATCTTTAAGCTGCAGTAGAACAGGATAGCAAGGATAAAGGAATGAAGACTAAAATGAGAGGTCTGTGAATTAATCAGAAACGTTAACATCTCCGATGACAAGTGAACAGGAGGGCACGTGCTCTGGAGCAACCCCCAACCCACAGTAATTTCGTTCTGCACACAGAAGGAGTCTATACTCTCTGGCTGATTTATAGGGTGCAGCCCTCTTTGGGGGAACAGAATTGTCAGGCATTCGTATATCTCCTATATGGGACTTGCACTCCTGAAAACTTTCCACCGTTATCAACTACAGGTCAACTTTGTGCTTTCTCCATGAAGAGTGTTTTAAAGCCATGCATTGTTGATGGTGCAAGGTAGAGGTGTCAGAGTACTGGTGCTGAAAGTCTATTCCTAGCTGAAATTTCTAAAAACTTGAATTCTTATTTAATCATGTTCTTTGTGCATAACAACTTGGTTCCTGACAAAATAATGATCTACTCTGCCCTTCTGCAGCACCTTCTATCCATGTGTCATTTCAACAGTACTTAAAAGATGCAAGCTGTCTTGCAGATGGGGAAGTAGAGGTACAAAGGAGTGATTCTGTGGTAGCTCACACTGGGAATCAGAAGCAGAGTTGGGAATGGATCCCAGATGGTATAACTCACAGTCAGAGGCATGAACCAAGTGAATAATGCAGTGATCTGCATGAATCTGCAGCCAGGCTGAAGTGTGTTCCTCTCATAGCAGTGGATTTGCAGCCTATGAATATCAGTATGTACCATGACAGTTCATAATAGCACTAATTGTTTTACAGGGATCTTGTTGATGACAATACTTAGTGGTACAAATTTGGGTAGACAAATTAGAATGTAATCATTTTAAAGAAGAAGCTTTAAGACACAGATTCAAACCTTTAAGCAAAGAATAGCAATGTCTTTAACTGAGTGTGCGTATGGACTATTTTAAGCTGAAAATTTTTATTACATTTTAGTTCTGTTCTAACAGATAGTTGGTAATGTCAAAAGAAAACCCAACATCAGCACAAACAAACCTCCTCCGGTTATTATGCTAATTGGAATTTCTGTTGTTCCTCTCAGTAGAGAGGTCAGGAATTGAATGTATAAAACAGAAAATTACTTCATCTCCTTCCAGAGTCTCTCTAGGCTAGGTGTTGGAAACATGCATGCTTTCATCAGTCCTGTGAATAAAAACCTCTGTGTTTTGATGCCTGTCAGTCCAGCACGAAGCTTACACCTTTATTTAAAAGAAATGAAGGGAAGCACCAGTGGGAAGATCGTCTTTCTTCAGGACTCAATTGCTAATCATGTTGTCTTTGATGCGTTATATTGTTATTGCAAGACAAAGATAGTATTAGGGCTGCTCTGCCAGCTTGTGATCTTATGGGCTCACAAGTCAGAAATGTCTCATGCAGAAAAGTGGCTGTGTAAACCCTGCTGTAATACAGCTACCAGAGATTGATGGTGCCAAGAGTGAGAGAGACTTATAAACCTTGCCTTGCTGTATTAAACATCGAAGGACTGACAATGCAGGGAGAGAGAGAAGACCAAAGCTCTATAAACTTTACTTTATTACACCATCCATAGATGAACTGCATTGAAGGAATATAAACCCCATTATATTACAGCATCCAGGGACTGACACTGCTGAGAGAGAGAAAATGCTGTCTAATTTCTGTTCAAGATCATAGCATCCAGGGACCAATAATCCTGAAATGGAGAAAGAGTTCCATAATCTCTGACGGATTATAACATCCAGGAACAATTGCTCTGAGATAGTGATGGAGATCTGGATTACACTGTTCAGAGATGGATAGTATGGAGAAAAGGAGATGCTGCAAGAACATAATGTGGTAGGAATAGAAAGCATAGATTGTATGTAATGAGACAGCCTGTTGGAATTATTGCTGAGTTTAGAAGATTCCAGGCCCTGCCTGCATTTCTAGTATGTCAAGAATTCAGGCTGGAATGCAGTTTTATTTATTTTCTGCTTTAAAAAAAACCCTTACTATCGATATAAGCACAAATATAAATTAATTTCTTACCCTATGGTTAAAAACTGTGAATTATATAATTGTTTGGGTGTCTTGGCTTTTTAAAAAATATTAATTTCTTTTTCCTCCCTTGTGATTTCAGCTAGAGAAATGACTCGAGGGAAATTCCTGAACATCCTCGAGAAACCCAAAAAGTAGCTGCCACATCTGGAATTTGGACAAAAACACCCCAGCTAGATCATTTTACTTATTACGGATGCAGAAGAACCCCAGAACTTTTAAGAAGTACAAAGCTTTTGCTCTAGACTTTCAGAAGTAAATATCTCTTGCTTCTACATTTTATCTCTTTATGAGGGAGACGTATTGCATGCACAGGTCAGAAGGACTGCAGTTGATTGCGTTGGAATTTGGACTTCATCTGACCATAAGATGTCCAACAGGAGGAGTTGGCCATGATATGCTGTGCCAGTTACCTGTTCTAATCAGCTATTCACAGTGAGCAGCCATAGTGTCCTTATTCAGTTGCCTGCAGTGGCAGCACCAACTTGAAGTACACAGCAGATCTGTGTACTTCAATGCCACGAGGCATTGACATTTTTGTGTCTCTTGCCTTAGATGCATTGATTTCCTACACGCGCCTTCTGTGCAAAAAGATTTGAGCAGCTTGGGGTGCAGACTCTCCAGTAGCACTGGTTCAGCAAGAACATAAACTTGCAGTGTAGAGGCTGAGTGCAGTCTGTGCATTAGATTCCAGTTACTCATTGCCTTCAGAGAAGCATGTCTGATACTCTGAGGACAAACTCCAGACCTTTGGTGTACCAGGAGCTTCATCTCGCTGCTAAATGGTTCTCTAGTAAAGTCAAACTTGACAGACTTAAGAGAGTAAGAGGTGTTACTGTATCACAAAGGAAAATATCCCTGCAGAAACTTTGACCAGTACACAAAGAAAAAGCTCTGTCAGTCCACTGCAGTTCTCAGCCTCTTACAGAGCTAAAAACTGAAGAAACTTATAAAGTTGAAAGGCAGTAATATTTTCTGTTAGCGCTCCAGTATGGGGCAGCAGGATTGTTAGCCACATTGTGACAACAGTCTGCTTCAAGAGAATCTTAACATTTCTAAAAATGACACTTTGTGGTGGTTTTAATTAGAAAACAGCAATCTCAAAATTTTCTTCCCTTACAACACAAGAATTTTTAAGACACCTGTCAAATCTGGCCAATTTCTGTGGCCTGGTCTCTTTCAGCACACAGTTTTGGGGTTTATTCATGTTACAGTTTAATGCCTTTTCCATCTGTTAATGCACTTCTGCACGTTCACCCCTGGGATGAGGTAAGGAGCATGTTCAGACTTCTTTAAAAGAAGAAATTTTTTTCATTTCATCCTCTTTCTTGTTTATAGAAAATATTTTAAGCATCAATAAATATGTTCTTTTTAGGGCACAATGTAATATTGAAACAGGGTATTTTCTCTATTTAGAAATGTTATATTTAGCATGCAGGTGTTTCAAATCTTGTCATTTTCTAGGCTGCAGTCACATGTGAGAGGAAAATGCCTTGGAAATAGTAGATGTAACAGGATGTCCTTAGAGCATTGCATTTGTCTCTCATAACAGAGAGTGGAGACTTTTTAGGTTCATGTGCAATAAAGAGGAGATTTTTTTAAAAATCAAACAGACCTCTCTGAATTTTTACTAAAATGCTGGTGACCTTCTGGTTTGTAGTCTGTGGTCGTGGTTATTGCTGGTCAGAACTAGGCTCATTTTGGACAGCTCCTCTTACCTAAGTTTAAGCAGTTAAATCCCACATCTTGGAGAGACTCTGCACAACTACTGAACTTCTAGGAATGCCAGGAGTCTGATTTTTCAACTTAATGGAATTATTTCTGTACTTCATCGTTTATGCAGGGCTGAACTTAACAGGAATGCCACCTCTTAAGAACATGAGAGTTAAGACAGATGAATGTGAAGAGAAGATGAAAACCATAATTCAAAGACAGAGAAAAAATGTGCTCATGCAAACTGACATTGATGTAGCTTTAAGTATTAAATTATACATTTTGAATTCAATTTTAAGTTTGTATTCTACATCTATTTTGTGTGTATATATATATATACACACACATATATGACAATGGGTTACTTCATCTGTATCGCCAGTAAGAGTTTGCGCATTTTATAGAGGTTTGTTGGCCCAACACATTGGGATCTGAAATGAGGAGTATGGGAGAAGATATGAAAGCCTGGCATGGAAGTATTTGTATATTTTTCTGATGTTTTTAGTAAGGAATTTCGAACTTTAGGTAGTTTTCAGTAACATACATGTCTTAAGAACAAAGAAACAAACCCTTTTATCACATGCAGTACTTACCTTCTATAGGGAAGCCAGTAACGTCTTTAGAATTGTGATATTTATTGGCTTTGTACTTGTTGTCTGTAGAGATGAGTCAATCATGTATTTTTTTTATTGGTAATATTTATATGGGGGTTTTTGTGTGTTAGCTGGGGAATTGTAATCTGTCTGTTATTGCTTTGTAGTTTGATAATAAACAAATGCAAAGCTCAGAGATTAATCTGAGTTTCAAAAACAGCCTTCTGAGATGCAAAAGCTTTTGCTTAGCCACCTAGAAAATCGTCTTCCTCAGGCTCTTCAAACTTCTGCATGCCACCACCTCAGGGTTTGGCCTGTGGATGCTCCATTCCCATCAGTAAATAAATATTTGTCAATATCCAAATGGTACTAAGGGCTTTTATTACCCTTCTGACCCTATTGTTTTTCTTTCTTTCAGTGATGTCCTTCCTGACATACCTGCAATATCTAGCTGTACTAGAAAATACGGGTGATGTTTTGTTGCTGGTAGCCTGTATTTTGAAAACAAAACAAAACACAGTTTTGATAAATTAAATGATGGCAGGGAAGACTATAAGAAACTCAAGATTTAGTAATATTAATCAAGCTAATGCTTTGCTTTATCAAGTGTTTTCATGCGTTGCTATGTTAAATATTACTGTGGGTTTCTTGTAAATAAACCTAAGTATTTAGTTCCTTTTAAATGCCAGTGTTACATATGTAGAGTTGTAAAGGCTATTCACTTCAGTCTTGGACTATCAAATGTTTTGCTGTTTAATCCAACTGAGAATAAATTTTTGTTTATGTTAATAGTTATCAAAATGAATTGCCAGTGCAACTAGACGTTTAAGAGTGTAATATTTCATTTAACTCAGTATTTTGCCATTACAAAATTAACAATTTGGGAACAATCCTATAACCCACAGTTCTCAACTTTGCTTTGTATTTCCCTCAAGTCACCTAGAAATAACAGATTAATGAAAACTGATAGTCCAACTTGGAGGTAGTGTTTGAACCATATTCTGGATTATTTTACTGAATTTTTAATTTTTTTAAATTTTTTTTTTAGTGTTACATAATGTAAGGTGCTATTACAAGTCAAATCACAAGACTTTTATCTGTAATCTTCTCTTTGATTATAAACAGAAGGCTAAGGAAAGATATAAACAAAAAGCTTACAGCAAGTGATTTTTCTTTAGGGTAACCTAGACAGCATTTAACAACCTGGTTTAGTGGACTCTGGCCCACATTAGACTCTACCATCCTTAAATTTGCCTCAGTCCTAATTTGTCTCCACTTCTGGCCTCTAAAATGCCCCTAGACAAAGTGTTCCATAATTCAGTTGCAGAAAGAGAAGTTTAAAAAAAACCCCATAAATAAACAAAAGCAAACAAACCAAAAAAACCCAACCCACCAGGGTTCAGGTTGAAGCCATCATTTGTTTTAAACCTGATTACCTGATAATTCCATTTTTAGTTTTTCATTTATTTTGTCAGAAACAGTTGTTTGGGGTTGTTTTTTGTCATCTTTGCTGTCTATGCACTATTCATGATCTTTCAGCTCCTGCTGTATTTTTGGATCCATAGTGATGCTCACCCTCCTTATGTTCACAATGTTCAATTATCTGTCGTCTTTTACAGCCTGAGGTGGCATAATCAAAATTGCAGAGTATTCAGAGAGTGAGCATACTCTGGAGGTAAGTCCTAATTACAGCTTGTTTTTGTTCCTCCACTGTTTTCTCCCACATTGTCACGGGCTAAATCCTGTTTGGAGTATCTCTAGGAACAGGTTTATCACTTAACTGTCTGCATCTGCTTCAGCTTCCACAATAACTTGTCTTAGGCAAACAACCCTTTTTTCAAATCACGACAACAGTTACGCCAACCATTTCACGTTGAGGAATTAACAGTGGGTATATTCCATGATCAACCTGTGCAGTAAATTAAAAAAAAAAATTAATTACATCTTTGTCATATTGTCTGAAATCCTGAATTCCTGTTCTACCACAAGTTCAGTAACATGGCAGAAATGTTTCTAAACTAATACCAGTTTGTAGACATATGCAAGCAAAAGGGAAAGATGACTTGCAAATTACTGTTGCAGAAAATCCTTCCTGATACATATGCTCTCCTAAAGTCAGCAGTCATTCTAAACACCAGAGATATGCCTCTATCACATGTCCTCTTGAGTTCTTCTTAAGGAAGAATCCCTGGCACCAAGGTTACTTGTAATGGGGAAATGTCACATCTTTGAGTGAACTATTTGAACATGGCATTCAGATTTAATATAACATTAAAATAACCCTCCCTTGTTAGTGTTGTACCCCCATTTTCATAGGCCATTCTCTACCGACACTTTAAGTCATTACATAATCAATCTTTAGTAGGAGATAATTCACTGAATGACAGTTTTGCAAAGTGCCTCTCTGTGTTTCCAGCCCAGCAACATCACAGCTGGACAGAAGCTTCCCATGGAGCAACAAACTCTGAACTGAATGGAATTGGTTAGAAGAGCACATGCAAGTGTTGCAAACACCTTTCTATAATCACTAGTAAAAACTTCCCACCACAGAACTGTCAAGCCCCATGGTTCCTACGTGCACATTCTGGCCTATACATCAGCCAGCGTGCCCAATATTTCCAAAGGTAATGTTATATGTGATGCCAAATATGCAGTGCCCTGACAAGAGATGAACTTTGATGTTTTTCAAAAGCAAGAAAAGAAAGGAAGGAAAAAAGTAAAATATAAAATCAAAGAAACTGAAAGGGAAAAGGAAATTAAAAAGACAGAATACTTTTGGTTTTATGTAATACTGAAATCAGAGCTATTCTAGAGACGTGTTTCTCTCTGCAAGCCAATCTTGAGTTTTTCAGGAGGATGTGAAATTCAGTCCTGAAGTCAATTGTGGACAATCACTTGAAAGCCACATAAAGACATTTAAAAGCTTAAGTGGCCAGAGAAGTATGGACTGATCCAGTTTCTATAGTGTGTGATCCACATTCCACATAGAATATGTGCAGTAATGCCATTTTTATTTAGATTGTGCTAGATTTTCAGCATGGCAGGATCTCTTCACATTTTGACTTCATCATCCACTGAAATTGCCGATTTTTAGACTTGACCTTTTCCATCATGTCCTTTTGAGCAGGATGACTGACTCCAGGCAGCTGATGAGTTTACAGAATACGAGTTTTCTTGTTGGGTTGGTGTGGTTGACCTTTGGCCTGCCTGCTGATTCTTATAATACAGATCAGTGACCAGTGAAGCCCGAATGCTCTCTGCCTGTCTCTGTTATAGACACCCCCGTAAGGAACAGAAAAGAAGAAGAGGGCTGAGCTTGAAAGCCCTTACTTAATTACTAGTAGAAAAAGTGGGTAATAAGAATGACCTTGCACCTTATTTATTGACCACATCTCTGGGGGGACAAAGTACTTGACTTAGTTCTGTATCACTTGAAAGTCTGGCTCTGTGGCCAAGAGCTGGTAAGTAGGCTTAATAATATAGGGTAATTAAATTTTGTGCTTGCAGGCACTTAGATGCCAGGGAGGGTTCACCTCCCAAAAATACCGGACACATCTAACAACTTTCCTTGTAATCACAGAATTTTAAAGCTAATTCCGAAGCACTGTAAATTTGCCACTTGCCATCTTCCACCTACTACAGTAGCCCAAAAAGCAGCAGGTCACCTACAAAAAGGCAGGAAGAGGACTCATCACCTACCTGAGAATGAGGGACAAGAGACCAGCAGAGTGATCCAAGTGGACGCAGGCACTCAGTCTCCCTGGTTCTGTGGCTTTTCTTTTGTTTTCCTCTCCCTCCATTAAATAAATTATAGCTGGTTTTAGTTGACTTAGAATAATCAACATACATATATATAAATAAATTGCCTTCCCGGGTAATCACTGGTGCCTGTCTTTCTCTTGTACTCTGCATAGATCTTATTTGTCACTCTGTCTTGGGTGTCTCCCCTTGCTTAGTATGCTGAAGCCAAAGAGCACATGTAAAACTGAAGGAACAGATCACTTCTGGTGAGGCCCATTGCAGGAAGGATCAGGGAGAGCCCTGATTTGCAGGAGGGATCGGTTTGTAATCAGCTGCATAGGAGGCAAAGGGATCTGCAGGCCCTGAGTATCCTTAACAGGACCATCTGAGGTGTTTTGCCCAAAACAAGCTTGTAGTCAAAAATTAGGGAAAATGTTTAGCTGAAAAATACTTGGTTGACAATGGTTTCTCAAGAAAGTGGTAGGTTGATGTGTCTGTCTTTGCCTTGTTTTGATCAGGCACTGAGAGCTTGGGTCTCCTACCCACTTCACAAATTCTGGAAGTTCTTGTGGGTTTTAATCATTTTGTGGGCAGGTTTAGAAACCTGTCATGTGAGACCCAGCATGTGTTCCCTTCCATGGGAACAGATGGGGTTTCGTTTACACCCATGCTCCTTCCTTGCCTGAACTCTGAGACAGACCCACGGCATGGCCTCCCTAGGCAAAAGCACATGCCAGATGCTGCATTTTTCTAAGGGTAGACCCCAGCGAGCCTTAGCAGAGACCTGCAAATCTTTGCAATCAACTGTTTGGTTTTGATGGTGTGTAGAAAGCATGGAAGTACAGGTACCAGTGTGCCTCTGGAGATGAGAGAGGAGAAGGCAGGCCTGGGCGTTGAACTGGGGTTGCCACTGTGTAGGTGGATGGTAGCAATGGAGAGAGGGTAAAGAAAATCCATGTCCTCAGCAACAGGTGGCTGCTGCCCAGCCACAAGCCCCATGCCGTGTAGCTGGGCCCCAAAAGCCTGGGCTGCTTTTCTGGCTGTTTCTCCCTGTCCCCCTTCTCTTCCCGGTGCCCAAGAGGCGGCTCCCTGTCCGTCTGCGGTGCAGGGAGCGCTGGCTGCTGCTCGTTAGAAGAATTCCCCCAAGTCAGACCTATGGTATGAGCTGTGTGAAGCGGAAGACAATTAGGGGCTTATTAGTGTCCTGGGGAGACGTGTAACTTGTGTTGCTGGGACTTACCAAAACAGCGAGAGTCTTACCGGCAAGCTCCAGCCGAGAAAAGACTGAGGGATTGTCTCACCTAATTACAGGGAATGGGCCTCTTTGTGTTTGTGATTCGGTACGGTTGTCCGATCGCTTTTCTCTGGCTGCTGGCTCAGGCCGAGCTGGAAGTGTGCTAATTAGAAGAGAAATGGACGTAGTGATCCTGTCAGCTCTCGTTACCGGCGTGGACAAAGCCGAATATTATTCTGAGGCAGTGTTTTGTGAGTGTCCCCCTTCCAGCTCTCATTAAGGGCAAGGTTGGTGGATGGGGAGGGGACTTGACCACATGGGTTGGCTAATGGAGCACAGTTACCGTTACTGTGCTAATTAACGGGCTCAGGAGGCAAATGTTTCTCCAACCAGCAGTCCTAGCAGCTGCACTTGGTGCTTGCAAAACCCAACCATCTCACTGGGCAAGCCAGGCAAATGCTGTGTGCACAAGGGGAATGGGGTTTACATATGATGCATCCATCAGCCACCCAAAAGGGCAGAAGAAGCATTAAAATGGTCAACAGAGATAGGGAAAGTGCATAGCACTGCAGCAGCAGTGAGTTGAGCTCCAGCAATTCCTTCCCCCCCAGTGCCCCTTTGCATAGAGTGCAAAGTGTCATCTTCTGCCCCGCAGAGGTGGGAAATGGGCAGTAGGGAAAGACCTGAGGAATCACCAGGGCCTCAAGGTGCTATCAAGAAATATATCTCCCATGAGGAGTTGTGATTGTCTCAGGTCCTGGTGTGGCTAGGAAGGGAAAAGCTAGAAAGATGAGAGGTGACATGGAGGTGACTCATGGAGGTGACTATCCCTTTCTACACTGATGGTGGGATGCTTCTGGTGTGAGATGAGAAGCAAGATGTACGTGCATATCAGGATGTTTCTTTTGCCCCAGAAAGGCAGCTAGGCAAAACTGAAATGATTCACATAGGTTAGGGAAGGTGAAGATGATGACCAAAGGAGCTATAGGAAATGCTAAAAAAAAAAAAATACATGCGCTTTCATGCCATTAAGCCTAAACCTGCTACAGTGACAGTAAAGAGAGTGGTGGGAGGGATGGAAGACAAAACAGAAGCCAGAGCAGGTCTGTAGTGTCACAGCGGCTGGGAAAAGCCTCAGCAGAAGGGAGGAACAGTGGGGGCTGAGAAGTGGCAGTGGAAGCGAGTCATTTTATTGTCACACAGACTTTCATTTTAACGCATATGTGGTTTTGTAAAGGAATGCAGTAATTGCTGGTTGATGTTTCCAAAGTTATGGAAATCTATTAGTCTAATTTTGATATTATGGCCCTTCTAATGGTCTTTAATTATTGTCTTTGAGCTAGATGTAGTAAAATATATAATTATGTCCTGAAGTATTCAATTTACTTTCTCTGTTTTAACAACATACTCAGTGCATGCACTCAGGCACACTTAGGTACTGTTTTCAGACATATTTGCTCAAGTGTTAAAATTACAAGAGGTTCCTTCTTCTCTTTTATGTGTTATTTGTCCCTGATGCTGAAGCTGGTCCAGTGAAAGGGTTAGCTGCGTCTTTCCAAGGCTCCAGAAACAGTCTCCTGTCACCTTGGGTGGAACTTAAACCCTGCTCTGTGCATGAGCCTCTATTTTTCTGTCTCATATAGCTGTGAACCCAGCGAGGACCCTTTCCCTGTGGCAGCATGTACACTCTGTAGCCTTGCAGAGCTGTAAAAGCCTTTCCCTTTTAACTGGGATTCATTTCCTGCTGGATGCTGTGATGTCTTGAATCTTAGGAGTCTTGATGCAGGGACTGATCTCCAAAGAGGGCTTGAGAAGTATCTTCCCTGCAAAGAGGTTTATTCTAGAAAGAAGAGATATGTAATCCTCTTACTAAACCCCAGAGAGGAAAGGCAAAAAGCTTTATTGCTCCTGCCTTACCCCAGTGAGCTGGCAGCTTTTATGCTGCCTCATGGACAGAAAGACACAGAAACATCTGAATGCAATTACTCCACCTGACCTGGGGCTCTCTGGTGGGTGCTCACTGATACCCACATCACAACTGCTTTCAAGTGTCTCAGCAGAACAGATTTGTAATGCCAGTTTCTGAAGAAGAAAAACTGCTGTTACTGCCTGCAGATGGCCACCAAGTGGCCTTGCCTTGCCTACCAGATGCTTCAGTTTTGGTCTAAGGAGGAGTTCCAAGTCAATGGCAGAAAACTAAAGACCATCTCCATTTTCATGCTCTGAAAGCTCAAGAGTCGTGACCTCCCTCAGTAAGGACAGCTGCTGACACTTTCCATGTCAAGCCTCCCTCAAGAGACTGGACCTCACTGGCAGACACCAGGAGAAGAGTCTTCAGGAAGACACATTGCTGGTTTTCCCACTTAATCTCAGTTTCTTTCCCCGGGGAAGAATTAGGGTCATCGCTTGTTAGCACCTCTGTTTTACTGGCCTGACATCTTCCTGTTTAAATAATATCACGCCAAATTTCTGACTTCTGAATGCAGATAAGGCTTGACTGAGTATGAAAAAGTGTTGGTTTTGTGAGCTGTATGGAGGACATTCTGGTGAAGAACATCCCTCATACAGATTAGCAGCATTGAAGAATATTGTGAAGACAGGTAAAAAATATGCAGATGAAGGGAAAAGGTATGATGGCTTCTTGTGTCCTTTGCTAAGACCTGGCATTCATGTGTACCACTTACTAATTGTACAGTACCTGGCCTGTGGGCTGGAGTGGTTTTTGGAGGACATCTATTTAGCGGTTTGAATTATCAGTAGCATTACAGGAGTCATTTAAATCACAGTGACCTCAGCAAGTATCAAAACTTTATTGTGCTGTGAATCATACAAATACATAATTAGGTGACGGTCTCTGTCCTCGAGAGCTAATGAGCAGATGAAGCAGTAAAAGAGTAGAGGAGAAAAAGAGACACCAAGATGTAAGGAGATTTGTTAGAGGTTATCCAGCAAACGCAGCTCAAACCCTGTGACTTCTTAGCCACAGTCCAGTGGCCCTTCCACTGCTTGCCATCTGCCTTGTTTCATTAAATAGATGTGGCTTTAAAAAAAAAAAAAAAAACAAGAGCATAAAAATGCAAGCACCTAAGTAACTGACAGGCATTAGTAATTTAAATAATAATAAATTACAGTGCAAGACCAGACATTTTAATCTTTTTTTAAAGACCTGTAAGAACTATTCAGAGAATTAAAATTTTTTTAAACATCATTTTAATGCAGTGTTAAAGATTGAGAATTTAAAACCAGAACACTAAAAATGAAGGTTTCTCACAATGCTATTAACTGCCACAGCGTGCACAGTGTACACGTGCATTTAGGAGAGCTATGAGCATTAGCAAGATTCTAATAATAATTGTAACATCTTCACTGATGTAGAACACTTATCCTGACCTTCCCAAGCCTTTCATTCTCATGCACTGCAAGTGCAGATTTCATGCAATTCTACATTTGCTCAGTCCAAATGTTTGCCAACAGACTAGGGCAGGAAAAAATGTAATTTTCTTAATTCTGCTATTCTTGCTCTTGCTTTGATGCTCTGTGGGTCTGATCCTACCTTAACAGAGAACATTATTAAAGTGATCACTGCATCTCTCTAGGGAGCTGAAAACTATTTGCTCTAGCAAAAGAGAGATCACTCCTCTCATTTACTTCAATAGTTTTGGAAAGGGATGAACTTGCTCCAGTAAATAGCGGCTTACCCCATTAGGGTAAGGTTTACAGGAGTTTCGCTAGCAAGTGTCCAAATGCCAGCTAGCTGTTTTGGTGGGAGAGGACTGTGGAAATGGACTGATGCAGAAGACTGAATGAAAAATACAGGGAAGTGAGAAGAATTTAAAAATGGGGTCTTAAAAACAGAGGAGAGGAGACCAAGAGAGGTAAGAAAACACAGTTGCGAAGACAGCAAGGCACGGGCAGGAGGTTGGGGAAAATGCAGAAGAGCAAAGAAGGTGTAGTCTTACAAACGCAGCTTAAGAAGAAAAATAGTGGGGAAAAAAAGCAAAATGGAAAGGAGGCATATAGGAATAGATAGTGGTTTCACCAAGAAGATCAGAGAAAAGCAATGGTTTCATGAGCAGTGGAACCAGCCAGGAAAGCATAGTTTTCCTTGTGGAAGTACTAACATCGAGGGTGTGCTCGCACTTCAGCAAGGACAGTCACTGGATTTCTTTTGTCAGCTACTTAATGTAACAAAACATACAAAAATATATTACCTGCCCTCTGGAAAGCTGTCTGAAATTGGCCTACAGGTTCCAAAGTTATTGGGACACCCTCATACACCTGTGGAGGGGTGGTAAGATAAAATGGTGAATAGCTGAAATTGCAGGTGAATTGAGTGAGTGATAGAGAAGGGGAAAACATTAGGAAAATGGTAATTTATATCTACTATTAATGCATTTAATTGGCTTTACTGCCATTTTCTTTCCTGGTTTCACATTAAAAAAAAAAAAAAAAAAAGCAAAAACAAATGAAAAACCCCCACACCTGAACAAACAAACCAAAAAAACTCGAGGTCTGTTTAAAGCCCTCCTCCCAAATCAGACTAACTTCACTATGAGTGACTGCACTGTTTGTTTCTGAGAAGAAAAATCTCTTGCTGCAGTTTTTGTCTCCAGCATGCCACAGAAGACACTCCAGGAGCTCCTCTACCAGCTATACCACCAAAAAAAACCTGCCTGGGACCTTGTTGACAGTGTATGTGGGACACAGAAACTGCAAGCACCTGTGGTCCTTCTGTACTGGGATGAATGGTACAGAAGCTCAGACAAACCAGATATTTTTCTGCTGCCCTTCACTACAAATTCCAATCTCATTGGCTTCTGCTGCAGTTATTCTCATCTGGTGTTTTCTAGGAACCTCCTCATGACTAGATACTGTGGTTTGGATAATATTTGAATTTCTACTGGGATCCTGTTTTGTTTTCAGCTGGTCTGTTCCACATGTTCTCCTATATTTCACTCTCTTAACAAAATTTCCTGATTTCCAGGCAGAAGATTTCAAGAGGTGTTAAATAGGAGAGAACTGACTGCTGATGGGAGGGAGACCTCTCCCTCCATCACAATACCTTTTTATGCATCGTTATCCTTTATTTGCAGGTCTCCAGCCAATTTTTCATTCCATGTGGTGATGTAGCCAAGCCAATTTGAATTAATTTTTAGTAGGATTTATGTATCAAATCTTTACTAAAATCCAAATATATCAAATCCATCGTGTTCCCTTCATCCACTGATTTTATAATTCTATTAAAAAAAGCAATCAGGTTTCTCCAGCACAGTTTGTTCTTTATAAATCCCTAGTGCTGATAATTATTTTCTTATCCTTATCCCTAGGTGGTTAGTGATTTTTTTTTTCCTCTCATTTTTTTATTCTGTTATTTTAGTGGCTATAGATATTCCTGAGAACTCTAAATTTGCCTTTTTCCTTTTGAACAATCAGTGGTACAATTCCTTTCATCTCCAGGCAGCTTCCTAGTGTTTCTAACTTAGGAAAATTATTCTCTGTGGTTAAAAAAAAAAAAAAAGTGAGTTTGGTCATTTTTCTTGTAGCACGTGGATAGATGTCTCTTCATCACAAGCCCCAGTCCTGGAAACTTGAATGTTCAGAGTGCTACATCTCTGATGAGCCAAATGTGCTGTCAGTGAAACAAACGTGTGGAAATCATTAACTTCTTAAGTGAATCCAGGCAGGCTTTTTTGCCTGATAATATCTATTCTAGGCAATTGTTATTGCCTACTGAACAAGTACTGGGAGAGTATTTGTACATGTTTATTATAATGTTAATAAAAATCTTAAACTAAAATGAAATAAAAATAGCATCCAAGTAAACTACATACATATTTATATATATATGTAAACTATAAGTATTATTGAGGGAAGCTAACAAAAAGAACGCTATATTAGATCAGTAAATTAATTTAGTCTCAGCATTGGATTGCAGATCAGTCATCAAACTAATGCCAAAATAATCAACCCCTATAAATTCTGAGAAGCTGTCCTACTAAACTGGTTATAAATCCCAGCTTGGAGTTATACCAAACTAAACAGAATTTGTACTTTGAAGTGGCGAGTATCTCACGTCTTTTAATATCTAGAGCCTACATAACTACAAAATACCTTTATTTGGGAGAAGTTGTGGATAGATACTCTGAATTAGCTGTCCCCTTGTTCCTTTCCTCAGGCTCACTTCTCCAGATCTGCCGGAGTTGCTGTCAGTGCATTAGTCGAAAGAGTGCACAGGCAAACCTTTTACTTCTTACAGCTGACTTCTGCTGTGGGATGGCAGATCATTTGATACGCCCATGCCAGTCCCATATTTACCAAAGTGCCCTCCTCACTCTGGACTTGTGTGGATGTACAGAGAGGTGGATCCTAGGAAGGAGTAACTCACTTGATGCCTTACTCTTTAAAAGGTAACCAACCTCTCTCAAGTATTCCAGGAGTCTAGACATCCAGGTGACATGATGATCTAAAAGTTTCCTTCTCTGATTCTTGTGGTTCACACTGTCTTGCAGCACCTTCAAACAAATTAGATATGAGGTCCCCCTTGGGACCCTTCAGCTTAATTCAAACAAGTTTGCAACAGATCAGCACGGCTGTATGTGAACGTAAACAGTCTCACCTAAGCTAAGTGTTCAGAAATACTGTTTATTTTCTACAGCATGGAACCTGTTCTTCACCAGTTCTCTCACCTCAACCTGTCAAAATGCAGGACATATAAAAATAATGTGGGTTATTTGTATTTGGGTCAAATGTCTTGAAAAATTTGAGCATTTTTTTGGCAAATTTAATACAACATTCCTACAGAAATAACAGGAAAAAAAAAAACCTAGCACAAAGGTCAGTCATGCAATATTTGCTCATCAGCAAAATAAAAATACATCTGTGCTAATGATAAATTTTACAAATGCTAGTTCTTATACTAACCTAAAATGAGATAAATGCTCTTATTTTTCTTGAAAACAAGATAATTAGAGTAACCCTCTTACTCCTGAGCCAGGCAATTGATCAGGCAGCTTCTCTTCTGAAACCCAGATATTGATAGAACATAGTTACTTAAAAGCTCTTCAAGAGGAAATATGTTCAAAATGGTATAAAAAGCCTGTGCACCTGTGTACACTCTTCTGTTAACTGGCTTCTCAGGCACGTTAAGTTAGGCATGTGTGTCAGTAATTTGTGTACCATGTATTGCACTTGAGTTTGAATTTTGATCCTGAGGTCTCCTTTAAGCTCCAAATATGGGCTGGTGTGCTGGTGGTTGAGAGCTATGTCACTGAGGCAGGCCAACCTGAAAAACACCTTCCTTTGGTCTTCAGAACTGGGAAGTTATCCTAATTGACATAAACGTGAGCTAAGGATATTTGTGGCAATTTTTGAAGCTCTTTAGCAGGAGCTTGAGCTAAACTTCAGCAATGCCACTACCAGCCTTCTCAGTGATCTGGGAGAGTTGTCATTCCAACCTCTGCAGAGTACATGCCAATGTGCATGTGTACAAACATGGGCATATATACATATGCAGTAGTTAAGACCTGTATTTTAAAGCAACATTTCATCAAGCTACTGTTGTTGGCATTACAGCCTTCTGTTAATTCACACAAATTCCATGTATCTGGAAAAAAAAATTACTTCCGGAGCCAGAATCAATAGAAGGAGCTTATTTTTGGTGGCAACTCCCTCCATATGTTACAGAAGAAATTATCTTAGGTAAGAAAAAGAGCTAGAAGTATTTAAAAAAACTCAGACATAAGAAACCCCCTCTCCAGACATTCATACTCCTCGGGCTCAGAGCAGTCATCCTGGCCTGTTGTATTATCTCATGCCACAGAGGTACCCAAATTAAATGAAGACACTGGAGAATCTGTAGGTCACTTTTTTTAAGTCACTGATTACAGGTAGTACTGTGAATAGGTTCAGATACAGCTTCAGCTGCAAATGCAGTTAGGAGGTAGGCATCTGTGGCTGGACACATGACCCAGGGATGTTAGTGCTGTTAGGACTCATACCTGCCACAGTAGAGAAGAACAGATAAAGATGTAAGAAATTCTTAGTATATTAGATCAAACACTCTTCCTCCTGAAACAGCCTGAGCTATGCTCAAAGAGGACAACAATGGAAAGGGTATCCCAGAAAGATCAAGCCATGTCACCAGTCCACACCTGAGCACAATTCCCATCCAGGCAACACAGATGACAGCTTCACATGCTGGCTGACACAGTAGTTTACATTGGCATGGGCATCAGCAGCTGCATCCTTAAAACTGCTCAGGTAAGGATCAGAAGTAGGAATATCTCACTCTCTTCATTGAAATCTGGAGACTTTCTAAAACACTCCAACCTGATGGAAGTCTAGATTGCTTTTCAAAAATGGTAGAGTTGCTTCCCACAGATAAATCATTTGCTGAGAGCTTCCCCTTTTCTTTGGATTCCCAAGAGCCAAAGGATTCCAAAGCCAAATATTCTGAGATGAAAAGCAGATTAAATTCCAGCAAGTTAGCCATTCTGTTAACTTATTTAGAAAGTTCACATGCAGTTTTTGTAGGGAATACTTGCAATTCTATTACTGTAAAACAGACTCTTGGTATTATACACTTCTCTTTGAGTACTAGTATCTTTTCCAATTTCTTTTTTCCTCCAGCATCCACCAGCTTAGTACAGAAAGGAGATGGCCTAAAGTTAAGAAATTCTGGATGTCCAAGAGACCTATATTCAAATACCAATAACTTGTTGTGAACATATACCAATAACCAGTCTCGCTGGCTGAAGTGACATCAGTTGAAGTCAAAATACACTGCTATAGGGTGGATTGGGATGAAGAACCACTTCAAATGAATGATCCTACACTGTCCTGATCCACAGACCCGATAAAACAATCCCAGCAAGGCCACTCCTGTGAGGATCATATCCATGGCTGCCTATGCAGAATTTTACTGCTATCTAAAATTCCCTGCTACTAGAACCCCCTAAGCCTGAACTCAGCAATTTTCTTATAGACAGAAGGAGCTCTTGACTCACTTGAGTGGGGCTTCTGACTTCTAGCGATGACTTGGGAATTCAGGCAAATATTCAGTATCAAAAAAAGAAGTTTTCCTAAAGCTTAGGCCTTGGAAGAGTCATGGTCCTTCTTCACGAAGAAAGGCACTCAGCATCGTAGTGTGGTGCTTGATGGATGAGACCTTCTGAAGCAAGAGAGAGCTCTAAAGCTTCCGTGAGTTAAAACACAGAGAATGCACTTTTCCTACCTCGATCTACCTCAAACATCCTGTTAAGCATGGGCAACCACTTAATCTATCCAGGTCCTAGTGCTCCATCTGTAAACTAATGATAGGTAAGATCAAGCATTTGCATAGAAAATATATATGGTTAAATGTATCGCTGTTTATGAAACTCTCCTGTGCTGTTGATGGAATCTGCGTCAACACACAAATGAGGAAGAAACTACAAAGTATCCCAGTGCTATACTTAATGTTTAATATTGTTGCACCAAGGTACAGTCTTTGTATTTATGCGAGAAGGCAGCAGCCTTGTAATAGTCAAGATGAGAAATGGTCAAGATTTAGCCAATTTCAACAGTGGATCTAAAGAGAAAAAGAGGAAACTACCTGTCTGGGCTCCTCCAAATAACTCCTCTCCCAGGTTCTAAGTGATAAATGCCATAATAAAGGTCATTGGGGTGTTCTCCTCTCAACTACAACTTAAATTATGGACACCTTCTCCTGAAAGAGACAGACACAGAAGAGGCTCTGAGCAGGTGAGCAAAATTTATTCATCATATGGGTCCATCTGGCCTCCATACCATGAATCATCACCAAGTCTAGGTGTCTTTAGGGTAAAAAGAAGGAACAACAAATGGGAGAAGGGTATTAAATAATGATTGCCATAGAGACCAGTCGGCTTTACCCAATCCCATGAAATTTAAACCAGAGAGCTTAGAAAATGAAACCCCAGTACATTTCAAACAGATAAAGGGCAGTGTGTAAGTTAGCTGTGGAATGCAATAGCAGGATATTGAATCAAGTTGTTTAGTCAGGTTTCTAAAATCCACTGTCAGCAATATGCAGATGAGACACCTCTAAGTATTTTTCATCCCTCTGATCGCACCAAGAATGTGAGGATGGCACAGGGAGAAGTAAGGCCAAAGTAAGGCAGAGGGATGATGCCAGTTGACTAAGGAAAGTGTCCAAGGCAGCTGCAGTTGTGATGCAGCTTCCTTTGGCTGAAGAGCCCTAGTGGTTGGGTCAGACTGTGGTTTATGAGGATTTTGGGGATTCTTCACCAGACTTACAGATGGACACCAAGGAAGAGCTATCTGTAATTTTGTCAGGAGATCCGATTCCTTCCACTTCAGCTATCCAAGCCTTCACAGGATAGTCCAGCTATCAGTCCTGTAGTGACTCTGCTCACAGGTTTGGCTTACTTTTAATTCAGCCTTTACTTCCACTGTCTATGCTGCATCACTACTGAGCCCTGAACCAAGCTTAATAATCAGTTGTTACACCCATGATGTACCATGTCTGGGGCCAAGTCTTCCAAAAGATAAGGTGGAGTCTAAGGGTGATGAGCACTCCCACAGCCACAAGAAACAATGTCAAACTTTGGCCATCCCTTTGTGACCTTTCAGGTACATTTTTTTAGCCACATCCTGCCCAACTGATTTTGACAGCAGACAGACATATAGTTCTAGAAGGCCTCCTCTGCCCCTCTCCTCAGCACTGCCAGGAACATCCCATATCTCAGCATGCTGCTGCCTGACCCCCTGGAGAAGAGTAGCCACAAGGCTAGACCCCTGGCAGGTGTCAGTTGTGTTCAGGTAACCTGCCATGTGCTTTTATGGTCAGGGTTCTGTGTTTAAGGCTTGAAAAGCTGGATTCAGCTCTTAGGTTTTCAATGTGACCTTGGTTATGTCATTTAGCCTCTCTCTATGCAAGGATCCTGCCTGCTTCAGAAGGGCAACAGCAGCATACATTCGTAAATCATATAGGACGTTAGGTAAACAGCCTTCCCTTGCTTGTCTCAATTTCCACGCAGTAAAGAGTGACCGAGAAAAGTCTTACAGAAAACAGAATTCCCTGTTTTCAATCAGCAGTTGTGTTCTCTGATGTAAATGCAAAGCGACTCGCGATGCTTTGCAATGACCTGCCCTGCGGCAAGCAAGGGTGTTTGCAGCCTGCAACAGCCGCTCTGAGGTCCTCGGAGGACCGGCAGCACCCCCTCCTCCGCTACGGGCCTCCGCCCGGGCCACAGGCACGGTGGGCACCGCTGGCCGAGCTGCCCTGAGAGCTCTCACCCCATCCACGCCTGCC
>JAAGNO010016605.1:0-13333 GCA_033439905.1 Ceryle rudis | reverse complement strand
GTTTTTGTTTGGTTGGGTTTCAGGTTTTTTATTATTATTATTATTATTATTATTTCTACTTTTTCTTGAAAGTGCTGCAGCTCTGCAGGGAGCAACGAAAAGGTTTTTTTCTTACTACAGAGAAGGGCCAAAGCTGAGCTGAGGGCTGAGCAGGGCTTCCCTGCCTGGCGTGGCAGCTCTAAGGAGTCCCCCGTGCCACAAGCTGCTAGCTCTTCCTTTGGGATGAAAACAGCCTTGCTTCAGAAACATCTGCCTCTGTGCCCTGCTTGAGGAGGATAACAACAAAGTTGCTTCCTCTTAAGTTTAGACCAGTATTACTCAAAGAAAGTTGATCCTTTTACTCGCTGCTTTCACTTGCTTTAGTGAAATCTGAGCAGCAACTCAGACACAAGTATTTTGGAGCCAAGGGAACCCAGATGGAGAAGGGAACTGGTCAGTGTTATTGCAGTGGCCAAACGCTGCCCAGAGCAAAGACAGGGCAGCTTGAACAGTGAATCCACAGTCTTGCTAAGAGAAGGAATATTGCAGTGGGCAACATACAGTGAGCAATGTTCCTTTCAAATAGCTACAGTTCCTTTAAAATAATTAATTTGAGCAGAGATGATTTCTCACCTACATTACAGAAATGTCTGCTGGGTACAATGAACACTATTGATAACAGGCCAGTGTGGGAGTTTCTTTGGCTGTGGAATAAGAATATGGCCCACGGAGAGACTTTCTACCTTGACAGAGGTTGTTTAGGAGAACCCAAGATCATAATTTTATATGGGACCTGTGAAAGGCTGGGGAGCCGAAATACTGTTCTTGCTGGGAATTTTTCTCCCCACTGCTTCAGAAGCCTTGTGAAGGAATTTGATCTTCTTAAGCTGGTGTAAGGTAAAGATGGAACCTGGGCAGTGCTTCAGGGAGAGAGGGAGGGTGTGTGGCTGAGGTTGGGGCCAGGGCAGGCAAAGCTGGGTGTATTTCAGCTACCTAAGAAGCAGGATTATTGAAATGTGTGTCCCCAGAGTTTCTGAATTTCCATTGCCTAGTAACTCTCTTTGACAGATAACTCTTCTCCAGCATTTGCTTTGCAGTGATGAGTGGGCTCGTGGGGCTCAGCTCCATTTGCAAATGTGGCAGTCCTGGGGCAGACTGGGGCAGGCTCCATTTCAGCATTGTGGACAAAGTGGGTGTTTTGTTGCTTTGTTTAAAACAAACAAACAAACCAAACCCTCCAGAAAGCATCCTGTTCCCTTAAGGAAGAAGTCGGGGATCTGTAGGGACAGAGCCAACCAAGGCTGGTTTTATTCATGAATCTGGGCAAAGAGGGTCATGTAAATGGCCATCCAGGTTTTGGGTTTATACCTTCCTTAAGCAGAGCATCCTCTTGACATGAGACAGGTGCTGGGGGGCTTCCTGGTACCCCCAATCCACCTTTGCAAACAGGGGCTGCCAAGTCTATGCTCGCCATGTCACCCTGGCAGGACCAGGGAAAATATGTTTGTCAGGAGCTTTACCCAGAGCGCTTTGCAGCATTTGGTCTCCTTTTGGCAGCTGTCCTAACCTAATTATAATTAAGTATGTATTAAGCTGGGATGAAGTGGCTTTCGAGTGGCTATAACCTTTTAATAGGGGAACTTGCAGTAAGGCAGAGGGAACGCAGCTCAGGCCAGGCAGCAAGATGCCTTGTGAGCCCTGGACATGGTGTGTTGGGGAAAGGGCCAACAGGTGATTTTGGAGAAATCTGTTTGTGCCTCCTTCCTGAAGACATAGGGCCTTGGTCCCTCTCTGTCCTGTGGCTGGGGTACACAGAGACCCCATCTGTGCAGGGCTGCCCACCCCAGCACCAGTGCAGAGCTCCAGAGCCTTATCTAGCAGCTGTCTCTGCACTTCCAGACATTAACTGGTGTTGCACCCACATGAGGGACAGCGATAGGGGGATGGATGGATCTGAGTGAGGACAGACAACAAGCACCCCATCTACCCTGGCATGGCACTCCCTGCACATCATTCCTGTGCTCTGGGGGTCCACACCACCCCAAACCCATCTGGGATACCCCATGCCTCAGCTCAGCGGGAGCCAGTGCCCAGCAGTGGGTACCACCCTGTCTCACCCAGCTCCCTTGCAAGGGCAAAGCAGATGGGGAGAGCTTGTTTGCTGAGCTAAATTCCTTGCTGTCGACTGCTGCTCAGTGGCACCATCACTTGCCTGCAAACTGATCCCTGCCGTGCACGTCCTGATGTGCCCGAGCACCAGGACTGCTGGCAGTGAGAGGGCCTGAGAAGTGTGAAGGAGGAGGATTGAGGCAATGGTGAGGGAAGTCAAGTGGATAACTCTGGGTTTGCCTCAGTTTCCCCAGATATTAAGCAGGGGAATGACGCTCACAACCCTTTATAAAGCTCTTCACTGTTCATGCCAGAAAAGGTTGCTTTAAACTTATGCCAGGTGGTGGTTGCAGTTCTCATCCCTGCTCCCAGATGCCTTAGTAAGAAGGAGTAGGAGGAGAGAAAAGCTTCTTTTTCTGTCCTGGCATGCTAATGCCCCATCCCTACCCTTCATGGCTTCAATAATCCCCTATTGTTTTTTAGTGTTTGTAATATGCTAGAGAAAAGCAAAACCATTCTCCCAGCACACTCCCTGGTTTTGTTTCTGCTGGAAAACAGCCTTATCTCCAGGGTCCTGCCTTTCCCTGTCACCCCAATCGATGCACGCAGATGCTGCCCATCAGAGGAAGAAACCCATCTGAGACCAACTCACATCCATCAATCACCACACCAGGACCTCATGGCCCGTGTCACAGCTCCCTCCTTCTGGCGCTGACACACGTCCCCTGGTCACTTACTGGTGTCAGTAGGAGTGTGGTGACAGATGCAATAAAATGTTACTGCTGTGAGAGTTAATATGTGGTGTAATATGTTCCTGTGGCACCCCAAAATTCACAGATGAAGGTACATGGCTCTGCACTGCCTGAGACCTGGAAAGAACAGAAATATGTGTAACACATTCACCCTTGCTGGCCTCAAAAAGACCAGCAGTTTGGGCTTTATAATAATCTCATTTAAATACTTAAGTTTGCAAATATGAGCCTAGTAACACTGATGAGACCTCAATGGATTTTATGAGCATGGAGAGGCTTTACTATAAATGATAATTAGAGCATCAGGATGAAACTAGCCCCTGGGAGGGGATGAGAAGTTGTTGGAAGTTTAAGGACTTAAGGACAGCAAGAGTGTCCATGCAGGTCTCCTGCATGGAGATGTCCTGCACTTGCTGTGGTCCTCCCTCAGGGCTTGCTCCAGGCAGTGAGGTTGCATGGGAAAGCCTGCTGTGGTAACCACCAGTTTGCAGGCAGCTCCCTGTTTTGATGACAGGCTTGCTGAACCCACACTGCCATGACAACTCTCAAGCATTCTCCATGTCCAGCTTTCTAGTCAACACATCCACCTTTTCCCACCCTGGGACCAGCAAATCACTGTCCACAGGGGACATGGCTACCTGCCCCATCCCCTTCCCTTACCCTTTGCTCCCTCCCTGGGAGCTATTCCAGCCTGGGCTCTGGATGTAAGCAGGCTGGAGGGGATCTCAAAAATGTTTGTGAGGTGCTGTTACTGTCACAGTTTGCTTTCCCCAAAGCTTCCATCATCCTTTCACCTGCACCCCTCCAGAAAGGGCCCTAAAGCAGATGCTTAACAAATAGATGTTTGAGGGCATGTTGAGGTCAGTGCAATTTCATCAGTGGCTTGTGTGCTAGAGTAGGAGCTGAATTCCTGTCATGGGAAGGGCTCACTGCCTGTAGGAGCTTTCTCCTGGGGATTTTGCACACCAAGGGCTTGTACTGAGGCTGTTCAGGAGACAGGAACCAGAATTTCCTTGCCTCCTGCAACCCCTGAATATTCCCAGACACTGTCAGGTCAGATCGTCCCCAGACCTTTGCTGACAGCATCTCTGGCTGATGCTGGCATCAGGACTTTGTCCTTTTGGATGAAGGGGGACGGCCTCAAAGCTCCCCCCTTGAAGACATCAATGACCTCAAATGGCATTGCTGCTAATTTGGCTCCATCTGCCTCTGTGGAGTCGATTCGCTCTCGAAAGCAGTCAGAGCTATCCTTGTGCAGCAGAGACCTCCCCTGGATGGCCCAGGCCAGCTCCACCTTGCTTCGAGCCTCTTTCAGTTGGGCTGAATGGGATCACGTGTTCAGAAGCTGAGATCTTTATCCCATTTTTGCCATCTCCCCGGGGGTGAGATAAACCCTGCCTACAAACACCATTTCCTCCTTCTCATCACTAACCTGGGTACATAATTCAGATGCCTGCAGGGGACGTTGAGTTTGTCACCTTGATAGGTGACTCTGACACAGCTGACCAGGGCAAAGGTCCCCCTTCCTGTTCAGCTTATTCCAAGATGGATCTGCAGTGGATTTGCACGGGGTGGCTATTTTTATTTAAAACAAAGAGGAAAAAAAAAAAAAAAAATTCGCGAACTAAAAAAAAAATCATGATCCATTGCCATTCACCTTGAGGCCCTGCTGCCATCTACTGGAGTCTGTGCACTCAGCTACCCTTGCTAGCCCCGGGATGGTGTCAGGGTGTGCATGGGGCCGAGGGACCCCTCCGCGACACTGGAAAGGGAGAGAAGCCCCTGCCTTTGGTGACCTGATTCCAACCCTCTCCTGCTGCAGGCACATTTGGGAGCAGAACTGCTGGAGAACCCCCAGCAGCCCCGAGCATCCAGCTGAGGAGCTTGGGTGTCCCCTGCTCCTCTGGGCTGGGGCTTGCAGAAATATTTTAGCACCTCTGTCTGGGGAGGCAGAGTCCAGCCTCTGAGGGATGCAGGCACCTGTGTCTTCTACTTGCTGCTCTGATTTTCAGATTTACCCCTGATACCATGCATGTCCATCAAAATGTGCAGCCAAAATGTGACTTTCCCTTTGGGCAACAGGGATGACAGGGATGAGAGCATGGGTGAGTAGGTGCTGCTTTGAGGACGCTGAGGATGCTCTGGGTGGCTGGGCTGTGAGCTGGGGGAGAAGCAGATTCTGCAGATGCTCTGGGCTCATAGTATCCTTCAAATGCTGCCACCTCCACATCTGAATGTGCGGGCTTGCCCTGGAGCATGGCTCACTGCCACCAGGCCTGGGAGTGGCACAGCACATTTCCAGTGTGCAACCATTGGTGGTTTTGCAGAAATTTATTAAATCCCATCATGACCTGTAGCAAAACCAATTGGTTATGGACATGTTGTCAACTTGTAGGGCCCAAAGCAAGCTCTTAAATCCAGGATTTGGCACCTGAAGGCATTGATCACTGCTGATGGGTTAACCAGGAGCTGTGATATTCTGGTATGTTGAAGGTGGTGGTGGCTTTGAAGGCTTGCAGGTGACTGGGACAGAGGGTGCTGGTCTGATGGTTACCATGGTCACAGCTATCACGGTACTCACCGATTCTCACTAGCCTCACATCATCTCTCCTCCAGTCTGACCCCAGGAAGGCTGCCAGAGGAAGAGCCCTCCCCGGGGAGGTGCTTTCCAGGGGTGCAAGGCTCAGCTGGGTGCAGCCAAGGGCAGCTGAGCGGTGCTGAGCCCCAGCCATCACTGCAGTTCTTCGGCAGGACACGGGGTGGAAACCTTGTCCCACGCGAAAATTCTTCCCATCCCTGGCTTCTTCCCGGGCTCCTTCCCTGGGCTCCGTATGGCCCCGGCGGGTGCTCCTGATCAGGAACCGCCCGGCAGCAAAGCCGTGGGCAAAATGAAGCAGACCTGAATGTGAGGACCAAGGTATTCCAGCTTCGGAAGAGAGGTTTTTGTTGAGGCAAGGTTGGGAGAAGGCCAGTTTTCTACATCTTGCATTCATGAAGAAGAGGACTTCTTGATGCAGCATCTTACTTCAAGGGCTCATCAAGTAAAGCCAGGATGCAGGTCTCGCAGGAAGCAAAACGGCAGCGGCTGAGCGGGCATGACCCGGAGCTGGAGCAGCAGAGCACCTTTGCCTGCTCTGAAGTGTGCTCTTGTGCAAGAGGGCAAAGGCCCACCAAGCTGAAAGGAGAGGAATGAGGAGAGGTTGGGCAAATCAACCCTCTGCTCATCTCTGTGCTGGGGAAGCATCCTTAGTGTGCTGAATCCCATCTGTGGGCTGTGGCTCTAGCTGAGTTGGGTGAGCAAAGGGCTGGGAAACCCAGCAGGACCCTCGCTGTGTGCTGGCAGGAGGAGTGAGCCAAGGTGAGATGTTGTTACACAAAGAAAAGGCCATCACTGAAATCAATGAAGCGCTCTTCTCCTGTACTGTGTCCATTTGTGGTCTCCCCAGTTCAAGAGGGACAGGGAAATAATAGAGTCAAACAGAGGCTATAGGGATGATTAAGGGACAGGAACATCTTTCTTATGAGGAAAGGCTGAGAGACCTGGGGCTGTTTAATCTGGAGAAGACTGAGAGGGGATCTTATGAACGTTTACAAATATCTGAAGGGTGGGTGTCAAGTAGAAGGGGACAGTCTCTTTCAGTGGTGTCCTGTGGTTGGACGATGGACAATGGTCACAAACTGGAACACAGGAAGTTCCACCTCAATATGAAGAACAGCTTCTTCCCTGTGAGAGTGACAGAGCCCTGGAACAGGCTGCCCAGAGAAGTTGTGGAGTCTCCTTCTCCAGAGACTTTCAAAACCTGCCCGGATCTGTTCCTGTGTGGCCTGCCCTGGGTAATCCTGCTCTGGCAGGGGGGTTGGACTCAATAACATCCAGATGTCCCTTCCAACCTCTACCATTCTATGATTCTATAAGCCATCAGCAATAAGAAGTCAAGGGACTTATTAACTCAGGGAGGTTAGGGCTGGCACTGGGAAAGGGTTTCTGTCAGTAAGGACAGAGCTGTGCTGACATTGCCAGGGATGCTGGGGATTCCCTGTCCTTTGTGGGCTCCAGAACAGGGCTGACAAATTATCTGTCAGTTCTGCCTTGGTGTAGTCCAGCTGGTTCCTCAGTTTCCATCCCAGCCCTGATTTCTACATGCCTTCCCTGCCCTTCCTTGTTTCTTCTGTAGGAAAAGAGCACCCTGTCCTCTTCCATGGCTCTTCCTCACCCAGTGCCAGGTACAAACCAGGTCCTGAAAAGAGCATCAGCTGCTTGCACAACTCCCTTGGAAACCCAAACCATGCCTTGATGTGGCTGTGGACAGATGTGTGGCTCCTTCTCTCACAATTATCACTATAATTGTTTATATTACATTCGTGAAAATGTTTGGTTTCACTGCATCAAATTTTACCCAGACTTTTACTCTCCTTCCTTCTCCCTGTGACAAGCGGGGATGACTTCCTGCAAGCACCCATGAGATTTTGAGCATGCAAAAGTCTGAAATTAAAATAGAACTGGTGCCAAGGGTTGCAGAATAGACCAGCCAGAGTGAGATGTGCATCATTGTCATGGTTTAGGGTCAGGGCGGCTCCTTAGACCAATAACAGCCGCTCTCTGTTAACCCCCTTCCCTCCCCAAAGGGGAAGAGAAAAGGAATAAAGGAGAGAGACTTAGCGAATAGAAAAAGGAAACTAGAACAGCTTTAATGAGAATAATAATAATTAAAAAAATAGAATATGTACAAATAGATACAAACCCAGTATCGAACCCAACCCCCTGATGGTAATTACATCACTGTCACCACTGATGCTGGGGAGCAGGCACTGGGGGGTCCCAGACTGGGCCCCACAACAGACGGGAGCTGTGTTCAGGAGCTGGATTCTGGTACTGGATTCAGGAACACACCGATTGGGATGGAGCAGAACAGACAGAGTCCTCCTTGGATGCTCTGAGGAAGGAACCAAAAGAGGACCTGAGCCAAGCCAAGCAAAGATGGCAAAGCTGTCCAAGAGAGGAGAAGAGCCCGGAAGCCCCCAGAAAGAGGACGAGTGAGCAAGCAAGCAAGCAAAGAAAAATAGCAAGCTAACAAAAAAAAAAACCAAAAAAACCCACACAAAACAAAAAACCCACCAAACTATAGACCCTCCAGATCCCTCTGCTTTATACCAAATATGATGTATATGGGATGGAATACCTCGCTGGTCACTTTGGGGTCACCTGCCCTGTCCACTCCTCCCTGCAGGTGCGGCCTTTCGCTTTCCTGCACCCCCAATGTGGTACACAAGATGCAGCAGTGGCCTTGTTCTGCACACCACTCCTTGGTAGTAACTCTAACCATGGGGTGTTATCACTGCCAGCAGCAGACACTGTCTGTGAAAACAGGCTGCTGACTTCAGACAGGGCAGTTAGAAGAACTGAGCTGAAAAGTAAAATCACTGAACTGAATTAGTTCTGTTCTCACTTGAACCAGGACAATCATAGATGGGAAACTGAGGCACTGAGGGCTAACTCTGCTGCTCATGTCCACCAGAGCATCAATGGCAGCCCAGGGACCTGAGTCATGATTTCCTAAGACCAGAATCAAACTTCCTCTGTGGAAGAAGGCACCTGAGAAAGGAGGTGGAAGAGAGCCAGGAGCCAGTGTGGGTTTGCTCCAGGCAGCCCAAGCCTTTCCATGGGACAGGAGAACAGAAAAGTGCAGATCAGACAAATGTTCGCCTGCTGAAAGTGTGACAGCTCAGAAGCCCTTCCACCCCAGAGCTGGCCAGGAAACATTTGTCACTTTACCGGATCAGGTCATTTAAGGTTGTATTTTCACCTCCATCGTGGGAGGCAGAAGAGGAACATCTGGTGTCAGCTCTGCCATCACCGAAGTCTACGGCCCGTTTTCATTTCTGAAGGCATTAGACTCAGGTGGTGTTGAGCAATTTCTCAGTATCCTTTGAGTTGCACCAGAGAAATGAAAAACACAAGTCGTGGGGGGAACTAGTGAGAAAAAGCAGGTTCCTTTTTCAGTGGATCCCGCTTCCCCTTCCCTCTGAAGCTGTGCAGGCAGTGGAGAGAGGCTACAGAATTGCTCTGCTGGGGCTGTGAAGCTCCTTCATTACATAAACATGGGGAGGAGGAAGTAATGAGCACGCCTAGAGCCATGGTAGCTGAGCCTCTGCAGCCACAGGCATAGCAGCACACAATGGGCTCCGTGTCTGTGCAGGGACAGAATTAGCCATCCTGAATCTGGCGGAAACCTGCAGTCTGGACATCAGCAAAAGCATCCTAGAAAGATGTGCTGTCTGCTGTTTGTGGCCATTCACCTGTGCCTAGATTTGATGACTTTATGGCATATTTGGGGAGCAGAGTTATTAGATTTCCAGTGTGTGGTTTGGTCTGAGTCCAGCAAGGACATCCTAGCACCCCTTTGCTTGAGAGGGCAGCCTGTAATCAGCGTGTTTTGCTCTCTTTCCCCACCCATTCCCTGGATGATGTTCAGTTGATTCCTGCATCCTGCTGCATCCCAGGAGGTGCTGCTGGGCTCTCACGAGGTTTCTGCGCCTCCTGTCCAGGTCTCCAAACAGCAGCGTACCCAGAGGGAGGGCAGTGAGCTGGAGTGGTGGGGGAGAGGTGTCAGGGCAGACATGGACCTGTGTAGGGGAATTTGACCTGGCCGAGGGAGATCACAGCCTGCTCAGGGAGAGTTTCTTCACACAGCTGTCTTTGCAGAGGTGCTGCCCAGGGAGAAGGGACCTTCCACTGGGCTTCCTGCAAAGGGTCAGCAGGGCCAGAGACATAGCGCCTGCCTGCAGAAACCTGATGGAAAGCCGCTGCAGGAGAGGAGGATGAGGGGGGAACCTGTGTGGGGTTTTTTTGGCACTTCCTAGCTCCTAAGCCTGCTGTTCCCACCTCGTCTAGACATACAGACCCGTTAGCTGGGGCATAGATGAGTGAGGGACATTAACTGGGGCAGTGAAGCAGTGTGAGGGGTTTACCCTGGGTGACCTTTGCCCCACAGCCTCCTGACATGTGAGAGGGTCCCGGAACAGAAAGAGGCTGAGCTTATGCAAATCCCTAGGGAGATAGGAGATTGTGAAGCAGCATCCTCCCCATGGGCTGTAGCGCTGGCTCAAACCCCAGCAGAGAGGCAGGGTCCTCACCATACCTGCAGTACTCCCTGGGGCAGCATCCCTATCCCTGCTGGCCTGAGCCTTTGTCCACTGGCTGGACGGGAACCACTGCTGGAGCAGCTGAAGGAAAAAATGCAAAAAATGGAAAAAAAAGCATCTCTACAAAGATGCATTTGCAGAAAGTTGTAGTTTCTTGGTTTGTAACCTCACAACACTAACGCCTTTCCTGGTTTCGCTGTGACAGATGTGGAGATGGAGAGCAGGAGATTCTGAGCCCTCCAATGATGAGTCTTTACCTACAGACCTTTTTTTCTGACTGGATTTTAACCAGTTTTGTCAATAGGACATTGCCAAATGAGTTCATGCTCTGGCTGATGGCCCTCACATCCTGAGCAATATTCTTACGTTTGGCCTATAAATATTGTATTTGAATCAGAAATCTGTACTGCAAGATTTGAGACAGAACATCTGTCTTCCAGGTGTTTACCATTGAAATCTGCAGATACTCCACTCTGCTAAGCCTGACTCAACATTGTTGATTCAGGAAAGTGTGTATGTGTGTGGTATCAATATGGGTTTTAGAGATTTGCTGAGTAGAGAAAAATGGGAACATGACCCTGATGAATTTATGAGCGAGCATCTCTTCAAGTTAGGGGTAAGTCCCCTCTTCAGCAGCCATCTAAGAGGTACCTTTGTGCTGATTTGAAGCACGAGGAACCAAAACAGAAGCTGGACAAAGGAGATTAGAGTTTGTGAATTCACATTCCTGGAAATGAAAAAGGATCTGACTGAAGCAGAGCGGCTGCTCTCATGGGAAATGTTTACAGCTCGCTGGCCCTCATGCACCCCAGTCCCTTTGCATACATCGGAAACCTTATTTGCTTAGAAATGTTCTCTATGGAAATCACTTTCTATCACCAAAGGGGCTTTGTGCAGCAATTATTTTGCTCTTCTCCCAAATCAAATGTTTCCATGAGTTGCTTTGGAGTTCCTTGTGGAAAAATTACATTTATTTTTAAGTTTTCTCTCTAACCCCTTATTGGCTGTTGAGCATCCTTCACAGCAGAGGTGTTGTCCCCTAGGCATCTGGAAGCAGTGATGCAGCCAGATCTCTGTCCTCTGAATTTGCATTGGCGTGGGCTTTTCTGATGAGTTAGCTGTAACTCACAGTTGGGTATTTGGGTCTTTTTATCTTGTCACATCAGCCGTGGAAGGACAAATGAGACTGTGTGAGCACAAAGGCAGTGCAGTGCTGACAGCTCATGCATCCCCGGCGTGAAGCTTGTCCTAGGCACGGCTGGCCCCACATTTTCCTGGCAGAGGGAGTTTACCCCAGGTCAGTGTTTCCCATCACGTGCTGGTAGCATGTTTACTCCAGTACTGGGAACCAAAAGGTCTAAATAAGTGTGTTGTTAGAGCACAGCCTCAGCTTCCTCCTCCCTGGCCAGGGCTGGTGGGGAGCTCGAGGGGAAGGAACTGAGCTGTGGAGCCGTGCAACTGAGATGTGCCCAGCACGCTTCTGGCATGCTCCATGGCACTGCGCCGGCTGGAGCTCATTCAGCCTTGGCGTTGCTGCTGGTGTTACCACAGCCACCCTGAAAGCAACCCCACCACATGGGTGGGGGAGACTTGGGCTGCCTCCCCTGCTCTCTGTGCAGCCCCTAAAAGCCACCTGCCCTGCTGTCACCCCAGAGCATGGCACCAATGTCCCCATGATCTCCTGAACTCAAATGAGAAAAACTCAAGGATAAGGAGAAGTGCAGTGCCTTGCTCTCAGAAGCTCCCATGAGCAGACTGGTGTTGGCAGCCCTTGTAAGTGCCTCTCTTCGAGAGCCCTTTCCCCAGGCTAGATGCTCCAGCCTGGTGGCTGCCATGCTGCTGTTTGTCATTCTTGTCCCTGCAAGCTGCAGCAGCCTCCTTGTTTGTGACTGGGGCACAGCATGGCACCTCCCTGTGCTCCTCTGCTTCCTTCCGCTGGCATGACCCCCCTGAACCACCATCTTTGGTAACTTCCTCAGGCTGCACTGTGCCCTGAGGAGCAAAACAATCAGCTCACAGTATGTCAGGTGGGGAGGGCATGGGTTGGGAAGGGACACACTGCAGCTCCGACACTTAGAGAAGTGTAGTCTCTGAATATCTGACACATCCCAATTCCTCTGGTTTAGGGATACACCTGTAAAGCTGGGTCTGAAACCAGGAGGTGAAAATGGGGCAGAAGGATGGGTCAGGCTGGGATCCTAAGAGCTGAACCAAGCCTTTAACACTTGTGTGAAGAGCCCAAGCCAAGAGGTGGCTGTGGCGCAAAGCCTGTCCCACCTGAATATTTGTCTGGTTTGCAGTGTATTGCCTTGGGGCAGGTGGCACCGTGACATAGACACAAGACTTTCCCCTTTCCTGCTATTTTTACCACCAGAGGATTTCTTCTGAATTGCTGGTGGCCACTCAGCTGGTGACGGTCAAGCCCATGCCCCCCCTCTGCAAGGATTTCACCCAGCGTAGGGCAATGCCTTGGCACTGCAGCCGGAGCGGGAGGCAGCCGGGGTGCTGAGCACCAGCATCCCCTGCGGTTTGCTCTGCGGGTAGTTGTCTCAATGGCTCACCAATTGAAGGGGATTTTGGTTCTGCTTGGGTTTACTTTTTTTAAAATTCACTGGAATCTCACTACGAAACCCACATCTATTTCGGCCTCTGAGCAGCTTTCGAGTCTTGGAGCATTGGTCACTCTCTTCTGAAACACTGAAACCCGCAAAGAAAGCCAAAACCGGATTCTTGCCCCGGCCCGTGATATCAGCTGGGCTGGATCTGGCCATGAGCCCTGTGCAGCAGATGAGCCATCAGGAAGACACTGGGGGCAAGTACTGCCAGCGATCGAGGTGGTACAGGCCCTTTCTCAGGAGCAGCCTTGAAGGCAGCAGAAGAAGGCCATTCCCGGGTGCCATCCGAACAGAAATAAACAACCTATCCTAAGCCTGGTCTCACCCAGGGTGGGCCATGGGTAGGTTTCTGCTGTGAGGGAGGTGCTGAGGGCATTTCCAGCAGAGATGGAGTAAAGGGCTGCATAGGAAGGGAAGGAAGACAAGTGCACGTAATACATAGGATGGGAGGAGGGAGGGAGGGAGGGAAGGAAGGAAGGGAGGAAGGGAGGTTGGAAAGGTGCATGGATGGAGGGAAGGAAGGAGAGATTGACAGAGGGAAGGGTAGATGGATGTATACTGGGATGGATGGATGGATGGATGGACGGACGGACAGATAAATAGCAGAATGGCAGGAGGATGGATGGAGGGTGGACAAATGGAAGGGTAAGTGGTGGAGGGACAAACAAGTGTGAAGACGGAGAGAGATGGAAGCGTGGAAGGAGGGGTGGATGAAAGGTAGGAATCTTGACTAGT
>JAAGNO010016604.1:0-25298 GCA_033439905.1 Ceryle rudis | reverse complement strand
TCCCCCCGCCCGCGGCCCCTCCGGCCGCCCTGACCCGCACCACCCGCCCGCCTCCATTTTCTAGTCGAGCCCAAAGGCATCCAGGCCGCAGGAGACGGCCGCCCGTTTTCCGCGATCCCCTCCGCCGCAGCGGCGGCCCCGCTCCCGTTCCCTTCCCGTCTCGGTGCTTCTCCGGCTGCCTCCCTCACTCCCCGCGGGGAGAGGGTGGAGAGATCTCGCCGCAACCGCCGCGGGTCTCAGCCGAGCCGAGCCGCCATTTCCCCCTCGAAACCGCTCCGGGGCGCTGGGCGGGGGCGCTCCTCCCCCGCTACCATAGAGACCGACGTAGCGGCCAACCGCAGCCTAGAGCGCCTCGCTTTGCGCACGGCTCGCGGAGGACTTGGGCAGCCGTTGGCTCCGCCTCCCGGCCGGGCGTGCACGCTCTCGCTCGCTCCCCCCCCTCCCGCCCGGGCGGGAAAGCGGCGGCGCCGTCCCCTCAGCCCTGTGCGCGCAGCCGGGGCCGCTCCGCCCCCGCTCCCTGCGGGCAGAGGAGAGGCTGAGCCCGTCCCCACACAGAGCTGTGGCGGGGCGGGTGCTCTCGTGTTCCCCGTTCTGTTCGGCTCCAGCTCCGCTGAGGAAAACGGGAGGCGGGGCCGCCCTGGTTACCTCAGGGCTTCCTCTGCAGGATGGACAAGGCGCGCTCCCGGTGTTATGAAAAATACGGGGTGAGCTTACCTCCCGGAACGGCGGGTCTATTCCTTATTCGTGAGGTTGCAAGTGTCAAGGGGAAGCTGCACAGCAGTCGTGCTAAAGACTGCTCCGCGCACAGCGACCGCTCGCAGGACCAGCAGGGCTTTGTCAGAGGATTAACATGGCAGAGGAGCTCATCTGCTGCTCCCATCAGCCATGCTCCCCACCCTGTGCTTCTTCCAATGGGCTTTTGTTTTTCTTAGTTTACTCGCATCTGTTTTAGAAAAATAAATTGCTGCAGCAATGCTTTCCTCCGGGTCCAGCTTCTGGAGTGCTGGGAGTGGAGCGTTCCCTGTAGCAGCTCATCCACCACATGGCAGCTTCCCAGCAAGAACCCTTTAAAATTTACTAGAGTCCTCAACCCAACTCTCCAGGATCCAAACTGCTAGAAAGGAGTTAACTCATATTGACACGTTTTGTTCCTGCTGTCAGGATTTGTGGTGTTAGCGACCAGGAACACCTACATCTCAGTCAGTGAGGGGTCCCAGGGTTTACAGGAGGACCCCAGAGGCCACGTGAACACTCCTGACCTGGACATCCACAGAGCCTTTTAGGCAGCTGAAGGTGGGAGGTTTGGCTCATTGACTGACCCTGTTCCTGCAGGTTTTTTCTCCCGGGTTGGTAACAGTGACCTTGGTTGGATTCCAGATAGGTGTGTTTCCTAACGTTGATTAAGGAATGAAAACATGAGGAAATAAAAACATGCTCTGCATTAATTCTGTAGAATTACAGGATTCTATCGAGTAATTTGACTGCATCTTCTAGAAGTCTACTTTCTATATTCAAAACTTCTGGTGGTAAAAACTCAGGATAAATGTTGGAAAAACTACTATTAGGGTTTTTTGCCTGTTAGCACAGTCAGCTTCTTTCTCCACCCGTAAAACTGGGCAGAGATAATACTTACTTCACACAGGAACACCAAGAGGCAAAGAAACTCAACAGATTCCTGTATAAAAGCACAAAACACCATAATTAAAGGCAAGCAGAAGCTTAATTTTTGTTCTGCAGCTACAGAGCTGCAATAAATGAAAAGCATGTGGAGGGGAAGTACCTTCTGATTTGGTAGATGAAGCTGCACTGTGATTTACGCCCTGCGAAAAGCTAATAGCATGTTGTTAACGGACAAATTTATCATCTAGGGAGTGCTCCAACCCAGGAATGAACACACCAAGGGACAGGGAACATGCAAACCAGGAACTGCACACCAGCAGTGAACACAGGATGCCTGCAAGAGGGGATCCAACAGTGAAACAGGTATTGAATTCCTCTTACACACATTTGGTAAGAGGATTACACCCTCTTAACATACACTGACTCACTTTGCACACCCAGTGAGTAGCAGCTAAAGCTCATTACAACCCACAAAAAACACTGACATCTTTCTGGTAAGGCCCAAGTCAGAGTATCTACCTTTGCTAACACCTATGTCACCTTCACTTAAATGGTACCATCAGCAGCTCTCTTCTTTCCCTGCCTCGTTCCCTTCCTAATTCTTTTCCTGTTAGAGCCTAATTTCCCTTAATTTGAGCAATTTACTCCCGGGTTACTGGTTTGAGTCTACATTGTCCTGGCAGTAAGTAGGAGGAGCTTTTTGGGTGATCTACAGAATGTGAGTTTTGCTTCAGTTTGGGCCTCCTCTCACATAGCATGATGATAGTTTCTAACTGGTTTGAAGGGAAAACACTGCTGGGAATTCCTGGCAGAGATTAATGACCATCAATCAGCTTCTAAAACAGTCCAATAAGCACCTTATCTACCTCTCCCTAAACACTGGAGAAGCTTACGCAGAGATATCTACAAATCCCTCAGCACTAACTCTCCTTATAACTTTTTTTTTTCTTCTGCTGCTTTCCAAAACCTTTTCTGCTGTTTCAGCTATTAGGACGCTAAGACTTTCCTCTGCAGCTGACAAATCTTTATTTGTTTATCTCTTGAGTTTTCCTAATTAGTAAAAACTTTGGATGTCTGGAAATTTGCCTTAATTATATTTGCAGTGTCTCACACGAGGGTCTGTAGGCATGACCCGTAAAACTACTGTTTGTGACAGGCACTAAGGCATCATCTTGGTGTTGCACGGAGATGTCCTCCACCTCTCACCCACCTTTCCCGTCACCAAGACCTCTTCCAGGGTTTGAAGATGCAAAGCCCTTAAATATAATACTTACTTTACATTCAGCCCTTCTCTCAGTTCTTCCTCGCTGGAAGTTCTGTTGAAGCAATTTCAGCACCCAGGTAGAAGAAGAAAAAGAGTTAACTCAAAAAGAAAATAGGTGGGATGAAAGCAAATGAGCGTGTTCTCATCCCTCCTCAATCTCTGGGGTTTTTTAATTCTATTTTAACAGACAACCATTTTAAGGCAGAAGAGACTAATTTCTGCTGGCTGTGCTCCAGCTTTACCTTTTTAATTTTTTTTTTTGGTGGAAAAAGGCTTCTGTCCTCAGACTTCAGTACATCACTCGGAATAGGTATGGCAAGGTAGGGTATCTTCTGGGTCCTTGATTCTCCCGGGCTCCTAGCAGTTCGTTCTTCATAAAGACTAGATGAACACAGAGAAATACTTTACCGAGGGTTAAGTGGAGTCACATAAACAAATCCCCTTCCCTACCAGCTGAGAGAAACTTGAAGAATTGTTTTTCCCTCCAATTCTAGGCAAACGCACCCCGCCCACCCCCAATATATAACTTATTTTGCAGAGGTTCTTGTGGCTTCTCCAGGAATTAGTGCTTTTGGGTTGGGATTCACTCAACTCCAAGTATCAAGTCATCAAAATACCTTTGAGGTTAGCAGTTAGCAAATCCCAATTCACATAAACCCTTCTATGCACTGCCCTGAGTTACAGTTATTCTACATTTCTTTTCATCTCAGTTATGGACTTACCCCACAAATCCCCCTTTCCACATTATCACTGCCCTCATTACCGTACGATTCCTGTAGAACTCTGGGATCCACAGGGTGGTTTCCCCAGAGCAATTAGTCTGTTTCCATTTTAATCCAACTTTGGAGCCACAGAAGTATCCTGCAAGGTTTTCCCCAAGTAGTAACAGAAAGGTTTGGCTCCAGCTTTGGGGAGAGCACGGGGGGTTTCTAACAGTTCAACTTTAGCTCCAGGAAAAGAGGGAAGCTTTTGCCCTCAATTGCTTCACAGCTTTCTGTCTTCCTACAGCCTTCTTAATTTTGTCAGGTTTAACAAAGAAAACCCATAAGATAATTAACCATTTATTCAGTGAGATACGAGTCGAAAAGAGGGGAAAATACAGGGGGTCACTGGGCAGCTTTCTATGAGAAAAGATAAAGGATATAACAAGATAAAGGAATACCAAGATAAAGGAATAAGTTTTATACTTTTTTTAATGTATTTACAGTTTTATCACAATATTGCCACCAAAAAGGTGTCACTACAAGTAGCACTATTCCCCGATAGAATCATCTAGGCTGAAAAAGAACCCTTTAAGATCCCAGAGCCCAACCATTTAGTATTATTAAACTAAATAAAACCCATTCACACATTAGAAAGCCACTTTGTTTTCAGGCTCAGTAAAGAAAGCGTTTCAATAGTAACACTCAAAGCATGTCTGCTGCAATTCAAGCGGTTATAACACCTCTTCTCTCAAATGAAAGTTTCTAAGAAGGTTTTTAGATTTCCAGAAAGGTCAAAAAATTAGGGAAAGCCAATGAAAGGTAAAAAAAAAAAAGAAAGAAAAGAAAAAAAATGCAGCTGGCCACGATATTCACCACAAAAATATTACAGACTCCTTTTTTGTTAACATTACAGTCAGAAAAAAATGCCAGCTTCTAAAAAAATTGCCAAAAGAAGAATCCTTGTCTCTCACGACAAGCAAACCCACAACTCAGGAGCTGCTTTTAGCCCATTTTTATTTTACTCGAACTTTACAAGGTAAAGGGAAGCTCCTGGTGCAGTTGGTCACACATCCCAAGCTCTGGAAAGTCAGGTGTCAGCACCACACAATCACTACACATTTTTAGCTTACTTATTAATCCTATTATTCCAGTTATTAGAACCCAATTACACCTTTTCTTTATTCTTTACCTGTAAACAGCACTCAGGGTACAAATTACACTCTCTTCCCTCCTCTCAGCTGGGGGTACATTTCCCTCTAGAGAAGAGTCAGGAAAGCCTCCGAGAGAGGAGCATCTTCCTCTTCTCACCTTCTTTATGGGAGTCTCCCGAGAAACTCCACCTTTTGGGGAGGAGCTGACAACAACCAGACAGGTTATCTAAGCCAGAGAGAGATTGGGCTCCCAGTTCAAAGCGAGTCTCACCAGTTGTGTTTCCTCTGTGACTCAAAGTCATTCAGAGTAGATTTGAGATTAAGGGCTAATGAGGAACAGCCCTTTCCAGGTTCCTATCGCCACCCTGTAGCTCTTGGGTCTGGTAACTAATGATGTATGTTGCTAAATACTTGAAGTTCTTTGCCCCAAATTCTGCTTTTGTTTATAATTCTGGAGCTTTTGGGGGGCATTAAGTTAAAATGACTGATTACAGCTTCTCACTTTCAGTATAGGGTCGGTTGTAATGGCAGTGTTCTGGAGGCCGCAGTTTATTGCGTGGCTCGGAAGCAAGAGTGAAAAATAAGTAGTTGTACCCCCAGTCCCAGCCGCACAATAAAATTATTATTATTTGTCTCCTGGGGAGTCTCAGTTGCAGCATTTCACGCATAGATGTTATGTCTTAAGTTTGCTCTCCATTTAAACACCCAAACCAAGCGGTGTTTTTGGCCTTCCCGCTGAGCGCACTGGATGTGGCAGCACTAAGTTCATGAACTCTCCTCAGCAGCCAATACGAATCTTGACGGAGACCAGAAACCAAGAGCCCTCAGCCGCGGCCCTTCACCCCCCGGCCCAGCTTTGGGTGGGCGGGCCAAAAAACCCTGTTGTGGGGGGGGGGGGGAGTAGATAGAAGGGGGAAAATACTAAACAGTCTGCATTCAGTAGGTTGAAGTAGAGAGAATATATCTTGGCAAGGTAAGATGCTTCTGTAGAAGTGTTTGAGACTGAGGAACTTTTAGCTGTGTGCATTCTGTATTTGTGGGATAACACAATTCCTAATAAAACATCAAGCTCAGGATGTTGTTGTTATGCCCTCTTAAGACTTTGGAGGCAGGAAAGATAAGAGGCAGCTTTTCTTATTATTGAATTTTGGTATGTAAAAAAAAAAAAAGCAGTTCAGGTAGTTGTGCTTGAAAACAAAATAAACACATTTGTTCAGTAAGGAAGGAGGTTTAAAGTGTTTCGAACTTACTCTGTAGCTCTGTGTATGCATATTTTATCTCTGGCTAGGTTTCTGTATCTCAGGCCATTAATATAAAACCTGGCTTAGTTTAACTGTGGTTTGAAAGAAGTGAATGCTGGGATTGGGCTGGATGATGTTGATTAATAGGTGTGCGAGGGTGAAAGACTCCAGGGCCAAGCAGTAGGTCCATCTTGGTGGCATCTGATGTTGATTGGCTTTGTCCTGCGCGGCTGCGCTGGAAGAGCGGACATTAAGATTAAGTGATGCTGTCGTGTTGAGGAGCGCTGCACTGCATCATTCTGGGAAGAGACAGCTGTGGTGGTTAATCCTTCATCACCAAGGGAGTGCTGCCAGCAGAAAGATATACAGCCAAAGATAACCCTCCATAACTTGTGCTAAAGATCAGAAAACTTTGAATTCACATCCATCTGCTTAGTCTGGGGTGAAGATGAAAGATAGGCAGAATAGGAAATAAAAAAAACTCCTGTGGGATTAATCTTAGACACAGTATGCAGCACATGGTGAAAAGGCAGGAGCTAAATTTTCATAGGTCTTTAAAGAACTGGATCATGCAGAATCTAGAAATTTAATTTTGTTTCAATTACTGTAATGTTCATACCCATGATGCTAATTTAATATGTACACCATATCTTTCCTAGAAGTGGTTCAAAGATGCCAGTGTTCATAGAGTAAGGTTTAAAAAAGACAAGTGTCTGTTAATGCTGCGCTTATAACTAATTGCCACACGGGAATGGATGGCAATGGATCTTTTAGCATAATCTGTGATAGAGAACTTTGTTGTTTGCTTTTGTACTTAGCAGGTTTAATTTCAAACTGTTATACATCAAATGAGAATATATCCTGTCTTGAATGGTTGTAACAGAGGCAGCTATATTGTTATGCATAATTTATTCATACAGAGTGAGAACCATTACAAAAACTAGCTCAAGTTGTCATCTTTGGAAATTAATTGATATAAAAGATACAAATATATAATATACACAAATGTATTGCATTGGAGGATATCTTCTAAGCAATAACCAAATTAATAAAATAGAGTTCAGTGGCAGTTGTTAGTGAGAATAATTTGAGGCATTTATCCACTATTTTAACGCAGACTGACATTTTAACACTCCTTTCAAAGCTTTAAGTAATATTTTAAAAAAAGTTCTATATTGAATGATGGAGGAAAGGGGCAATGCACTTTTTGTTATTGTCATGGTGATAGTTACTGCTGTGAGGAAAATGCATTTTTTCTTTAAGCAGATTGGTAGTTGGGTGGAGGTGGAAATAGAAAACCTTCCTGGTGCAGCCTTGGTGTACAGAGGAGGGGAACATCATTGATGGGAAGGAGCAGCGCTTGCTGAGCCCAGCCTTAGATTTCCTTCTGCTTTAGCTGGCGTTTGGCAATGAGTGGTTTGGTGAAACTCATGTCATCTATTTAATGACCGAAACAACTGAAATAGAAGTTAGTTATTTGGGTGATACAAAGGCTTAGTTCTTGTTAATAAGGTCCTGTAATTAAATCTCTTCACAAAAATATAGGCACTTAGACTTAATGTTCCAGTAATACAGGTCTCTGTTCAACCTGGACATAGTGAAGCTATAGGAAAGCCTTCCAGTCTTGGTGCCTAAATACTTAATAGCTGTGGCAGATTATCTGCCCGAACTCATCATGAAATGGATTGTCAGTCAATGTCCATGGGAGTTAGCACCTGAATGCTTGGGAAGTCTGGCTCAGAGAGTTCAGTGTTCTTTCAGGTTGGTATTTCACGTGTTCCAAATACTGCTACACCACACTTTGTTGAGAGGCTGGGAAATGTTAGCACTATTAAGGTACTGATAAAGAACATGTTTTCATACGGGCTTTGAAAGTCTGTCTACTTAACATGTTAAATCCTTCTGTTGTAGAGTCATGGATGCTTCAGATAGAGTAAATGAAATTTATCAAAGCCAAATTTCCTTTAGCGTTTGGCTAGCTGTAAAATATGACTGCTTCTTTCTTAAACTGTTAGATCTTGGGGTCTTACAGTGTTCAGTGTGATACTGAATTGCACTTTGATGTTAGAGGGAGCATTTTGGTAGGGACCTGCTGAAGTCCTTTGAGATGAATAATACAAAAGGTATTGGTTGTCTTGGATTAAGAAAATCCCGAATGAGAGCTGTAGTCAATCTGTTGATGTGTTCTCAAGTGTTTAATGAGATAGTGGTTTAGGTTCTGTTTTTTATTGAGCTTATTCACTCTCCTATAATCATAAAAATACCAATTAAAAGAGAAGAATGTTTAATCATTTGCGGAGATTTTTAGTTGTATCATTTAAGTGCCCCTTGAAGTCATCTGTACTTTTTGTGTCTCACACTTGTGCTCTCAAATGTTTGGGGGCTTTTTATATATATATATATATATATACACACACATGTATTAATCTTAACAACTGATGTTTCATGATACATTCATCCTACAGTTAAAACTTAGATTATGACACCTTTCAGGTAAAGGTGAAATATATATTAATGTCATTTGATTTTAATTAGAAATAATGAACCAATAAATACCAGTTGATATCATATGGGACAAGTATTTCTAAGCAGGCTAAGTGCTTTAGAGAGTTAATTTAACATTTTGGCAAAAATCCTAATTACTTTAGTATCTGCATTACGGTATTATCTGAGAAATCAAAATGGCATTTTTGACTATTAGAAGTGAAATGGAAAAAAGTGGAGTTTGGATTGGTTTATGCATTGGGGGGGGGGAGTATATAAGCCTGTAAATGTGGAAAAATGACTACTGCCTTTTCTTGATAACTAACAGTTCCACAGATTCACCAGAGAAGGAGTAAGAAAGAATACTCACATTGTAGCAGGAGGAATATAGGCTGAACATAATGAGAAATTTTCTTGCAATAAATACTGTTAAAAATGGGAAAGCATAAATGTGTGCAACTTCTCAGGGGAGTTCTCTTCTCCTTTTCTCTCCCCTCTTTCTCTCCCCTCTTTCTCTCCCCTCTTTCTCTCCCCTCTTTCTCTCCCCTCTTTCTCTCCCCTCTTTCTCTCTTTTTCTTTTGACTGCAAGCTGCATAAACATGATTATATCTACAAGTATGGGATAGATGAAGTGATCTTTTATCTTTTGAGGTCCATTTTTATTCTTGCTTTTTTCTCTGATTTTAAATTTGATGGTGGCTTAACATTGCCTTTTAAAAGTTCCAGCAGTTTAGAGGTTAATGAAAATGAGCAATTATTTGTATATATATATGTCCAAATTCAAATGTTTAATAGAACACAGATTGAAGTGAAAAGTGAACTTGTTCTTGAAGAACACTAAAATGCCAATAATTAGAAAGGAATGGGTTAATACATTGACTAATGTTGTAGGTTTATAAGAACTGGCCCTTCTCTTTGTTCTTTTTATCATATACATTTATCATGTTCAGCCTGGCAACTGAAGCAAATAGCTCTTTAAGTTGTAAAAAATGAATCACTGTGCAATTTCTTGAACTGTATGATATAACCAAGCCTAAGTATTATACAGGAAAAGCTGTAAGTCTTGGGATATTTTGCCTCACTTTAAAAATAAGTTTTTGGTTTTTTTTTAATGAGCCATGAGCATTTGCTGCTATCTGTATGGAAAACCAAAGAGCACTGACATGTGTTTAATCAAGCTGTAATTTCCTGTCCAAACTGGTGAGGACTAATAGTGAGTGCTTACCTTCTGCTGCTGCATAAGCCTGAGTATGTTTAGAAATGGTTGAACTGATGGGTTGTGTGAAGATTTGGGATGCAGACTCTTTGACTGAAAAGCTTCTTAAGAAGCAACAGAGAAAAATAAAAGTTTGAGCTTTCTCTTTAAAAGGAAAACGATCCTGTGTGAAGAATGTTCCATCCTCTCTGCAATGTAGACCAAAAAGTAAAAACTAATAGGTATTGTTGTGTCAGCGTATTTTCACAGTGCTGGATGTTTCATTTTTACAGCTGCTTCTGATGCAGCAGTCAGTGTATAATTGATGAGCACGATCATTTAAAGTGTAAAAGAAAATGTCTTGGCATAGAGGAGCATGATAAAGTGCCATCTACCAGGCACTGCGGACGTATGTGGTCACCATTTCCTTTTTCTCCTCCCTCTTTGCTTTCCTTTGCTGCCCTTGCCAGAATCTACAGAAGTCATCAGGAGCAGCTCAGCCCAGCTTCCAGCCTTCTAATATCACTTTGGTAGTTGTCAGATCATATGAAATGTCAAAATTCATGTGGCCTACGTGAAAAGATATATTTAGTACAGCTGCTGCATACCTACGTAGTACCTCTGACATTGACATATTAGTTATGCTGTCTTTTGCAATCTGATATCTTTAAATTTGCCACCTTGTTAAGTTTTGATTAATGTGATTCCATTTCACTAAAGTAATTGGCTTGGCCTGTTGTAGAAAATAATCAGCCTTTCTACGGAACAAATGCTAGAACATGCTAATGAGGGAGTGAGTTCGTTAAATTGATGGCGTGGAGTGACAGTTATTAATGATTGTTATGATAAACAGACGAGTGCGAATTGGGATGAGTTGGGCAAAAGTGACAGTTTAAAAATAACGTATATTGGAAAGTACTAACGAAGTAATATACTGTTAGGAAAACAATCATGCAAGTTGTCAAGGGAAGAAGTGTAATTATACAGCTGCACAAGCTGCCTGGGAGGACAGGGACCTGGTTGATAATGGACACGTTTTTTGTTGGCAAGGGGAAAATATGTTATGGCAGAGAGGAGTACAGATTGATAAATTAATTGGCCTTTCTCATTGTTCCAAGAGCAAACTTGGCCAGCAATAGCCAAGCAGATTAGGTAAATAAATGAAGTGACCATCTCTTCCTCTGCATCTGACCCATTCCCTGCCCTTTATTTTAATCCACCTATGCATGAACTGCCAAGTTCAACTGCCTAGGGTGGCAGTGTTCTCATAAATACTGCTTTCCTGGAAATAATTTTAAAGCTTTTAAAGATGAGATGCTTTGTATTACAAAGACTTTTGTCTTTAGATGAAGGTTAATTACAAGAAGGCATCAGCCGTATGTGAAGCAGTAGGAAAGCAAGATGGAGGATGCAAGCGTGCTGATTTTTAGGCTGACCTCCCTCTTCTTTTAAAGTAAAATTTACACGGAGCTGTCCATCCAAAAGCTTGCAAGAAAAAAAGGAAGATCGTCATTGCTAGTCAGGGTGTTTGAGAGAGAGAGGTATGGCACTACTTCTGCTTATCGTTGCATAAATTTGGCACTAAATGTCTTGAGGTTGTTGGCCATAGAAGACAGACAGTTGTAGCTATGAGACTGACAGCAGTGCTGTACATAATTCAGCTGTCACATTGCCTGTGTACTTGACTCAGTGGAACAGCAGAGGATAAATGTGGAGTAATATCCTAATAAGGAGAGACAATGTAAGTAGGCCATTATTAAAAAGGGAAAAAAAAAAAAAAAAGTAAACCAAGCATTTGAAATGAAGGTTGGCATTAATAAGAGTACTAGGAAGCACAGTATGGATCACTTCAGTCTCCATTCTAATGCAGAGGATTGTGGGGATATATTTGGGCAGACGTGGAACTGAATGGCCAGTGCTGTTCCACTTCTTTTATTTGCTTGTTTATACTGCCTTGCATTTAAATATTACCTTTCCTCCCTGGAAACGTGAGCAAATTACCATATTCTTCATAAAGATGGGGGAAGTGCTTCTGAAAAAGTTTGCTAATAGAAAGCACTGTCATCACTGTCAGATTCCAGCTGCTCAGGACACACCAATGGATAGAAGATGTAGAAGAGTTTAGATTTTACATGACAAGTTACAGCCATATCAGCACTGAATGGAGCCTGGAAAATGCTTACTTAGCAATTTTCTAGATGTTTTACTGGATTCGGCTTGGTCCTGATTTTGCATGAGCTCCAATAATCATGTAACCAATTTGCTTTGATGGCCCTCAAAAACATGATCTCTTTACTAATCTTGCCAGGTCTCCTTCAGTGCAATAGCTTTCTAGTTTTCTGTCATGAATAATTGTTTGTATAGACTTCACCTTGTGAATGCTCATTTACCCGATACAACCATCTAGTCGAAATGAGCAAGCATAATAATCCTTTTTATTTAATAAATTCCAAGACTTTCTCCTGATAGTTTGTTATGGGCGAAATCCCACCAGTCCTTGCTGTTCACTGTTAGTGAAATAAATAAATAAACAAATGTTGGTTTCCACAAAACTAATTATTTTTGGAATGGTGTAATTAGATCCAAAATGTGTCAGGTATAGCTTGAGAAACTTCTAATTAGTATCTTAATGCAACTTATTATGTATAGATACTATCATACCAAACTTGATTGTTCCATTCGTAACATGCAAGTCAGTAACTAAAATACCTTTTCATAAATCGAAAAAGTACCAATTTCCAAATCTTTTCATAACAGAGAAAAACAGGCGTTAAATTCCAAACTATACAGCACTTCTTCAGATGATGAAGTTTGTTTTACCATCATACTACTTCTTGAATGGCCTTATGTATTAAACTACTACCTAAGCCTTCTCTTTCAAACTAGATTATAAGAAGGGGAAACAGGCTTAAGAAAATCTTAATTTTAGCATTCACAGTTTTGCTTCTGGCTCTCGACAAACTCAATTTTCTATATTTTGCTTCCACTGCCAAACCCTTGATTTAGGCCCTTAGTCTTGTCTAGTCCAGAGCACTTTGAGTTTTCTGTAAGCTAGAAAGATTTTAATTTTCTAGCTTTCAATCACATTTGAGAAATATGTGTGGTCATCTCTTGGTAAATTTGACTTTACTTGACTTTGTTTGAGACGCATTAATAGCACCCATTTTCCTAAGCAGAGGTGTTGAACGAATCTACAGCTCATCTAGAAGTTGTGAAGAGAGAGGCATTTATTTTGTCCTTATTCTGAGTTACAGATGTAGTATAGATGTAAGGTGTAGAGAAACCTTATTTTTTTGATAATGTGCCATTGTATAAAAAGGATTTAGGTAGTGAATAAGACGTTATTTTGAGTTGTAGAAGGCAACATTAGTTAGCATATGGTTCACAAGGTGAATCCAGGCCGTGTCCAAACAATACGTATAAATAATTTACATCAGTATTAGCAGGAGTCATGGATCCTCAAATAACAGCATGATGCCATTATGCACGGATTTCTGCTTCTGACAGTAGCTTTGCTCACAAACATAGACACCTACTGTACTAATTCTTTTAAGATAATTATGGTGTACTTCTCTGAGGCTTTTCCTTTTTTCCTTAAGGGGAAATAAAGCATGTGTTTTTAGTTTGTTGCCTATGGAGACTGAATGCCAGCATGTGTGTTGTATGATCTCCTCAACTATTTGTGGACCTGGTGAATTCATTTCCACCCAGGGGATTGGATGGAGCTGGTGGAGGTGACGAGGTGGATACCTCCCCAAAGTGTCCAGCTGCTGCCAGAGGGAAAGGCCTTGCCGGCCTTTTGGCTGTAGAGGGGCTGCAGTGACCCCATGCCTTACTGAAGAGAGAATTGGCTTAAAGAATAGGCAGCGTGAAGTCTGGTGGTGTCAGAGGGAGGGAGCTCAAGCTGCAGAGGAAGACCTGCTGTTCCACAGACACGAGGCAAGCACCAGGTATGACTGTGTATGAAAGCAGAAGCGATTCATTCAGGTATTCGTACTGTCACTGGGCTGGAGTGTACCTGTTGGGAGAGATGGCATGAAGGGAAACTGCTATTTAAAAAACATTTTGCTTTCCTCAGCTGTATAGAGAGATGGTCATACTTCCAATTATCCTGTGTTCAGTATTCTAGATCCCTGAATATCTGCTTGAAGAGTAACAGGTTGTAACTGTTCAATGAACTGACAAACAAGCTTTCATCAGGCTGGAGGAGAAGCTGCAGTCAAGAACTGGGATGGCTCTTGCAGTTTACCAGCCTAAATTCTATTGAAATGGTCACTTCAGACACCCTTTTGACCCACTCCCCTTCCCTCATGGCAATCCCAGCTACTTCAACCTGGCATTTTAAAAAGAATGTGCTGGGCAGAAAAAAGACCACTTGCTCCTTCTGCCTCCTCCTCTGAATTGCTTTTATATTGTGCTAAGCCAGAAGGTTAGCTCTATTCACCACTTCTGTGCTATAATGAAATAATTATTAAAATAATGAAAATTACCTACAGTTATCTTAATTTTAAATGGTAATAAATACTGAGGAAATACCGAAAGTCAGCCACGCCTTGAAAAGTGATTGGTGTCCAGTCAGTCATCCTTTGGTTCTTCAGGTGTGGTGGTATATGAACTGGGAGAGGAGTTTTGAGGAGATGCTACAGTAAGAGTCCGACATGATAGAAGTCAAGGACAGGAAGAGTTTTCCTTCACTATAATTAGAATCATAGACTCATAGAATGATTAAAGTTGGAAAAGACCTGTAAGATCATCAAGTCCAACCATCAGCCCAATATCATTATGACCGCTAAACCATATCCCAAAGTGCCACATCTACAAGTTTTTTGAACATGGCCAAGAATAGAAACTTCACCACTTCCCTGGATAGCCTGTTCCAGTGCTTCACCACTCTTTCAGTATAGACCTTTTTCCTTTCATGCCTGTGGTCTATGCTGCCTGTTCTCTGGTGCAGACAGGTACAGTGGTGTACATTTTCTTTATCCACTGAAATACCTGCCCATATTTTGGATTTCAAGCTAAAAATCTTAATGACATTTTTCCTTTTTTTTTCAGGGGGGTGGAGTGGGGTGGCAGATTTATTCTTTCCTACAGTTGTCAACTATAGGCAGATAGGCATACCTGTGAATTCGTGGAAGCATCGAGGCAACTGATGAATTTTTAACAGACATGGATGGTTTATCATAGCCATTACAGGATACTCTTGTCTTCACAGCACCTCATATTTATCAACAGTAAAAAAAGAGAAATCCTAGAACCAAAATAAAAACAAATCAGTCTGCATTCTTTGGAAAAGGCTGTTTTCTTTGAATGAATGTAGTACTAAGTATGGCTTATAACAAACCAGTGATACATATATATATATAAAGGCAGAACTGGAGTGATGGGAAGGAATTACTTGTGGAACTGCTATTGCAAGGCATGCTGCTTTTCTGTAAAAATACAGTAAAAGAAAAAACTTCTGGTCAGTGTTCTTGCTGTAACTGACTGTGTCTCAGGAATTGTGCTGTCAGTAATGAAGCTGGTTGTCTGCTCTGGGAGACTGTCAGCACTGTGTTTGAGTCATGTTTGTTGCCAGTTATAAGAGTAGCAACCTGTGCACTTGAAAGATACTATGTCTGAGGGCTGTTAATTGTCCATATCCCAGATACACACCACTGTTCAGCCAGGCTCTATCCAGCAGCCCCCATACTGGCTTAGACAGACTTTTCTGGAGAACAACTGTTGAACTGCTGTTCAGGACCCTATTCTTAAAATGAAAGCTCTCAATTGTATTGGTTTTGTTTCATTCAAGTAATTGGAACGTACACTTGCTCTTTTTTTTCTGCTGTCTATAAAGAGTGGTTTTGATGTCATTGTCTCTGTTGGAAAAGGCAGTGAAACATAAGCCCTTTTGTCTGAGTTTCCATATACCTTTTATTTTGAGAGGATGGGGTTAGTCTCATGTGAATTTCCTGTTGGTTTGGACTTGCATTTCTAAAAGCTACTCTACAAAAGAAAAGCAAAGCTGGATGTGAGAGAGAAGTGACATCTCTTTGAGTTAATTGTCTCCTGGCTTTTTAGTACATAACTGCAGTCCTGAGAGAAACCAAATTACTAAAACAGGTTAATAAGCCTTGCTCTTTAGCAGCAAACAAGGACACACACCCACATCCCTCTGCCACAGCTGAAATCACTCAAAGGGTAAAAGATTTTTCTGTTCCAAGTGGTTCAGTTTCTTCGACTTATATAGTTTCCACCTGGACCTTTATTCACAAGTTCTTGTGTAGAATTCATCTCTGAATTCTAGTTGAGAGGACTTGATGGGAAGGAGAGAGTTCATTTGTCCTGTAGTTTGGTACTTCCAAACAAGGTTCATGAAGAATTAAGTAAAAATGTTTTGAAACTGAAACACAGAGGGAAGTTCTGCTGTTGGAAAGAATTGGTGCCTCTTCAGTCCTTAAAAAGAAAAAGGTTTTTAATCAGGGGCTTGTGACTGAGTGCTGATGCCAAAGGCGGTAATGTAAGCTTTCTTGATTTACATGTTACTCAACTGTGATTTGTTTTGGCTAGGTATAGTATTATTATTTCACTGTACCTGAAAAACAGATGTTTTGCATCAACCTTAGTTCCTAAGAGTGCTGGATTCTGACAATTAGAAATTCAAGGTTTGTGTTTTCTCTTCTGCATTCCTTCTGGAATGGAATGGACTTGAGTATGTAAGGTTTTCTTAAAGTTTGTTCAGCCTTCATCAGAGAGGCTAGATGGTGTTCACAGGCAGTGCAGAGCAGAGGCTATGTCATTATAGATTTCTGCACCTGCTATATGTAATGTCTTCATGTTCTGGAGAGGTCATCTTAAGTTCATTTACAGGGCATGTTTGAGAAGATTTGTCTTTCTGCTGAGATTGAGAGGAGAGAAACAAGTCCGTGAAGTTTTGAACAAAGCATTCATAGTTGTGAGCAGTAAACTTCTCTGATGTATCAAGATACCATCTAAGAAATAGATTCTTTATTGTTATTATTGAAATATAATTCTTGCTAGCCTTTGGTGATGTTCAAAGGTATACAGTAGTGTATTTTGTGGAACTGAATAATGTAAGCTTTGTAGCGCGCTGGATTCTCTTCATGATCAATCATTACCAATCTCTGTTTCATTATACAATAAATTTGGATAAAAAGACAGGAGAATTCTTCATATGGTTATATTGGGGATGAGATTATTAATTGGTTCTAGAATTAATGGTGTTACCTTAAAGTGGAAACAAGACATACAGTGTCTATTTTTGGGTATTGGAAAACAGGTCAATTTTGGTTACTTATTTAGGTGAAGATAAAAGAAAGAGCTTCCTGTTGAGCTGACATGAGTTCAGAATTCATTAGTTTGCAGACTTCTGTTCAAGCTTTACAGGCGATATTGAAGGGAGAAAACATGTAGTAGTTTTTCTTTCTGTGTCTTTAGCTGTCCTCACTGTATAATTTAATGTGGGAAGTACTAATTGTCAGTTTTATTGGGTTTTATAGATCATTTCTTTTAATAATAACTTTGAACAGTAGTAGGTGAAGGGGTTTTGTTTATTTTTCATTTGCTGTCTCAGCAGATTAACAGATGTGAATATCCCTCTCTTCCAGCTTGCAAAGGTTTTAGATGAGATGCAGTAGAGCCCTTTTTTTTCTAATAATAATAATAATGATAATCCCATGGGGAGAAGTTGAAATCTTATCCTTTCAGGAGTTTGGTTTTGCTGTGCTTATTCTGCCTGAATTTAGCTCAAGTAAGTTACATGAGAGAGGCAGAGAAAACCAATGTGAATTGCTCGGTGTGTGTGTGCATTTTGTTGTATACATATACAAAAACATATTAGGTATATTACTCAGAAATGATTTTAAAGAGGAATAAATCCACTTTACAACACAGATGAACCAAAATTTTGCTAGCACAAAAAAAAAAAAAAAAGTTCTATACCAACTAAAAGCAAAGCAGACATAGAAAATTAATATAGTATTATTAAGTAACACACTATAGCTCATGGAAATATGCTATATGGTATCATACTTTAAAGTTTATCTTGTTTGCAACGTGAATATATTAATATTCACTTGACAACTTGTGGTATTAAGAACCTTGCATACACACATTTTCACTTTGAGAATCTAGGTACTTCAGCAGGTACGTAACTGATAAATCTTTTTGTAGTTGTCAAAACAACTTTGTACTTTTTCTTTTACAACTAAAAGCACTTTGACAGTCTGAAACCTGGTATATCAAAAGGGAAAGCAAACAGACTATTCATTTTAGTACCACATTTCACTGAGAGTTTTGACATTTTTGAAATATATCACTTCAAAACACTGAGACACAGATGATTAAAGGTTGTACTGGCAAAAATGTTGTTGGTTATCAATGTTATTGGTATCGCACAGTGACATCTTTGCATACCGGTAGAGCGTGGTTTGAAAACCGGGTAGTTTGACCATATGGAATCTATCTGCATATCTCACTGTAGTCCATGCACTAGTTTCTATATCTTGAGGGCCTCAGAAAAAAAAAAAAAAAAACAAACCCAAACCAACCTAACCTAGTTGTTGCTTGGTGATTGTCATTGTTTGTAGTCTACCTGTCAGTTCTTAGTTTTGTTGATGTGTGGAACAGCGTTGTCCTGATGTCTAAAGTCACTCACAATTAATGTGAACTAGAGATGCTGCCAGGGTAGGACTGACTTAGAAAGATAAAACAGACTACAGTGACCTGATATTTGTTTTTCAGTCTGAGGAAATTACAGTGTGCTTGTCCATAGTGTGCACTGTAGGCTGAAGTAAGAGCTTCACAAAAACACTGTGTGTTTCCCCAGTGCACGCATACTGGCTTTTGGTTTATGATTGTTTCTGTGTTTAACTGGATAATTTTCCCTTTTTAAGCTGTTGAGAAATCACAGATGTTATTGGGAATGTCTTGCCAGACGTCAAAAGTAAATAGAAATATACAGTTGTCCTTCTGTTGTAGAGTTTCACAGCTGATGCAGGAGCACTCTCCAATGCAGTCTTGCAGAAGAAGATACTTAAATACTGGTGTAAGTCTGACTTTTTAATAGCATTGTTAGTGTGGAGATCACTCCATTAAGGTAGCCTGAATACTCTACATTTTGTGCTAGGGAAAGAAAGAAAGAAAGAAAGAGACAAACATAAGATAAGTGTAAGAGTTACCCGATTTGAATCTGGGGAACTATGCAGGAATCTTGCTGAGTGTGCTCAGTGTTCTGGAGTCTGGGTGCTCAGTCTGTTGCAGAGACAACTTAACTCATGCATTTTTTTTTTTTGTGAGTTTTGCTCACTATGCTTGGATTAATTACTGTGGGACAGTTTAACTCTTTCTCAAATTTCCTTTGAAAGATGAACCTTCTAAACTTTCCTAGATTAAAGTTTGTTTATTACTGATTTGCTAGTATTCAGATATGTGTGTGTGAGAACTTTTCTAAGTGTTAATAAAAGTATATTCACGTTTCTTTGTACTTCTAAATAATTTATTTGTTAATTTAAATACAGTTTTGTATTTCAGTGAAGTGCTGGAACCTTGTAGCTTCAAAGGTTATTAAACAGTAGAGCCTGGTTTGTTTTGGCTTTCAGTTTCTGTAACTCCAAGCCTTCTGCATAGTATATAAATTGTTTGGCATGCTATGTGGTTAAAAAACAAACAAACAAAAAATGACCTCCAGAACATTCCCTCTGCAAAAGTAATTCAGGGAAAATTACCAATCAATGTTGAATACATATATGAGAAGAAAATCACTAGCAGCTGAAGCTCTCAGTATGTAGAATATACCTAACATGGAGTTATTTATCTAGTTTTCCTTTGGCCCAGGTAAGTAACATCTATGCTGATTTGCCTGTTTACTTAGCTTTTTGTTGTTACTATCGATAGGGAGAGGAAAAAAAAAAAAAAAAAAAGGAGAGAGAAACCTAATATGAGAGTGATTGATTGTGGGATGAAGCCATAGGCTGACTCATTCCATATAAACTAATAACACAAATATTAATGGAAACACATTTCACATGAGCTTGTTTTCTTCAATGGAGTTGTTAGGACTCCTGAGACTTAGCCCTACAATAGTTCCAGACATAATCAATAATAATTTTTACTGCTTTTGCAAAGTGAATTTGAAAACTGCATAAGTGAGACCAGGATATCTGGAGGTGAGTTGCTTTAATCATTCAGCTGCCAAACACTTGGCCGCACAATTAGATGGTTTTAGATGAATCCCATTTTGAAGCTATGGATATCTAGTTCTAGAGAGGGGTCCTTAGCAGTGCTAGACTACCAGTGGTCATTCCTAACTTACTAAAATTCTCATTTTAACAACTTCAAAGCTGAAGTATGCTAGCAATCTACATGTTGACTTTGTTAAAGCATTACAGGAAGAGTTATTTATTGGGTGGTGGTAAAAATCAAGACTGATACAGGCTTGTCTTCCTAGAAATTGAAAGATGTTTTCAGTGAAAAAGGGAAAGCAGTTTACATACTGTGCTGCTTTTTCAGGTGCAAAACCAGAATACTTACATGGAATTAAACAATGCTTTTGCATCTGTCTGTGGTTAATTGATAGGAAGTTCAGATGCTCAACTGTCTTTAGATGGGTGCCCATCCTTTTGCTAGAATTGCAATTCAGATATTAAGAAAATTTTTAAATCACTTAATACTTGATTAATTTACAAAGCTTCTAATAGAAGCATGTATTTGATTAGGTGACTTCCTCATAGGGAAAACATTTCTAGATTTAAGTTGTGGAAATACCATGCACTGCTGCTGGATGGTGGAATGGTTGTACAGTGAGGTCCTGCATCGGGTCTGTTTTGTTTCACTTCTCAAGTATTTATTCTCTGTATGGAAGTCCTTGGAAGGATGTTCATTTACATGGAGAAAAAGGATTCTTTTCCAAACAGATGCTATGTGCCTATAGCTTCTTGTGAGGGTGAAAATTAAGTGCCTATGAAATCTGTACTTTATCAGAAAATATGTTGCTGTTTAAGATGTCTCCTAACATTATATAACACAAAAGAAAATTTCCCAATATTGGAGTCAGTAACGCTACAACCGATGAAGATTAGCTGAGGCTTTACCAGATTATATACTCAAACCTTAAGAGGATTTGTCATTAAGGAATGTGGAGTTGTATTTTTGTGGTGTGGTTTTTTGTTGCTTTTGGGTATTTTCGTTTTTACTTTTAAAATTAGATGTAGATGAGGCAAAGTTTACCTTGGAGAATAAATATGTTGAACTGAGAGAAATGTAAAATGTGCAAAATATTCCTATTGTATTTTTAATGATTATTTTTCAGATATGAGCCTTACAGTTGTAGATGTTTCACACACACTACTGCTTCTCTTGTTCCCACTGCTGCCTTAATACCCATTCCTTTGATGTTGCAATGAGATTTTTTTTTTGTTTATTTTAGTTCTCTCAGCAAAGTCATTTGTATGTACCAGAGTTTCAGCTTGAGAGACAACCAAACAATATTTTCCTAGTGCATAAGGATGTAACTCTACATTTAAATTTATTGTAAAACATTATGCTCATCTGTAATTATATTACTTTAAAATAAAGCCTTCATCTGGTCTAAGATCTTTTGATGTCCCTTCCCCGCTGACTCTTTTTTTTTTTTTTCTTGTTCCCACTTACGTTAATGTGAAGAGACAGTTGAGTAAATGCACAATGAACTTCAAAACCTAGTAATTGTTTTTCAGAAAGAATGAAACTTGTGAATTAGATATGGATTGTAAAAGAACACCAGAGCTGATTAGTGTTCGTTCGGTTTGCCTGCTGGACCGTTCTGACACCTGTCTTCCCGCTTTCCCCATAAATGCCATTGCTGATCCCTCTATACTGCCAGTCACATGACAGCCGGGGAGAACTTGTGGGTGGGAGTTAAAAGACTCCCAGTGAACCTTGTCAGGCTTAGCAATTCATGAAACTCGACATAAAAGGCAACGTTAAACAAAGATGAGTTGAATCCATTTACATGCAAACTGTAGTTATCTGTATGAAAAAAGCCGGGAAGCAGGAATGTTGAAGGGGTTACTATTTCTTTCTTCCTTTTAGGATGTGTAGATAATGAGTTGTGTAAGGCTTAGAGGGGGGGAAAATAAGCCAACTTTCAAGGCATTGAAAAATTGCTTTTTAGGAAAAATCCTTTTCATCCTAACCATCTGGTTGCATCTTGTTTACAGCACAGTGTGCCAGTTTGTGCTTATTAATCATGCTTACACAAGTATCTTAATTACTCCCCGTGTAGCTGCTCTGTTTTGAACTCAGAAGTTGACCTTTCTCTTTTTATTCCTTTAAACCATTAATCATACATAATCAATGCCAACGGGGCAGAGCCATGGAGAAGGCTACCCAGATTCCAAAAGCACATGCTAGTCCTGAGAAACCGTGTAGACAAGAGTGACTGCATTGCTATCAGTCAGGCATATCTTAATTAATGACTGCTTTGTGTGCATGCATACTTAAACACCTGTAACCCCGTTCTGTTCCCCCCTTTCACTTCCATCAAGATAACAATTGCTGCCCTGCTTTATGATGCTGGAGATCATTTTTAAAAGTCTCTGTATATGAAGAACCTTCAGAGGTGACTGAAAAGGATCTGGTTCTTTTGTCTGTGTTCTGTCATTGCTTCTGTAATAATTAAAATTTGGAGAGTATATAGGATGGCCATAAAAAAAAAATCTAGGTGCAGGTTTCTTCTAGGATAAATGTGTTGGAAGAAGGTGAATTTTTCAAAAGTAACTGAGTAGCAAATGGAGTCCTCTTCTTTCCTGCCTTCTTTATTTAAAAATAAAAAAAGAAAGAAAGGGAAAAACCAGAGAGGGAGGAGAAAAAGAATTGTTTTTTGGGGAAAAAAGTATGTGAGAATAATGAGTGGAATTTCAGAAATGTCTGGTTTCTAGTGTACTAGACAAATTATAGTATGAAGAAGTAATTTTGCCTGTCCTGAAACTCTTCAGCATGATAAAAATTTTATTAGCATTCTAAATAGTGAAAACTATCCGGCCTACTAATTTAGTCATATTACATGTTTATATACAAGGGGGATAAATTTGCAACTATAACTTGCGTTTTCCCTCTACTGCTTTTTGATTTTTGTTGATTTTACTACAAATACTGTGTTTATCTAATCTCAGTTATGCTTACTGGAGATGAGGTTTCACTTATAGAAGCTTTAACTGCAGTCAAGGCTTTCTTAACAGCCTTATGATTATGCTATCATAATAAACAATTTGTTTCTTTATATTACCAACATGGAAAAAAAGAAAACATTTCCGAACAAAACACAACAGGAACAGAAGAAGATAAAAAAAAAATCTGTATCAGAAAATTTACATAATGAAAATTATTAATATTTAATTCAGGTAAAAGCTTTGCCATTCCAAATGGAGAAGAATGCACAGCCGTCTCTTCTTATGTTAAAAACTACTTGTTCACATGGGGTTTGAGGTGAGCTGTTTCATCCTGTCTAGTGTATAATTTGGCGATTTCCAATGGGCTTTTTCTTTTATTTGAGCTGGAATTTTTATTTAGGTTTTTTGCATAATTTGTGTGTCTTGGTGTGCTTGCATTTTTGATATTTCCTTGAAGATTCCTTGGATGTTGTAAAACAGTTTAAGCAGAAATTTTCTGAGAGATGTACTTTGAGAATCAAAACTATAACACTTAGATTTTGAGTAGGGGAACTCTTACTGGCCTTAAACTATAGATAAATCTTTCCTCTCTTGTGTGCAGCTAAAAACTTTTTCCAAAGACAGATTGTAGGCTCCTGTAAAACAGAACAATATTGCTGATGAAATTCAGTATATAAACTACTCTCAAATGGCAAGGTGAATAGGAGCAGAGTGAAAAAGAGGCATCAATGAATGGGGTTCATTTATTTATTTATTTACCAAACCCCTCCCTCCCCTCAACCCCCCAATTTACTTTGTAATAAAAAGGGATAGTGTTAATTTATGTGACAAGGTGCATCTGAACCTCGTGGTACTTTAAGTGCATATGTGACTCACAGTGGTGAATTCACGGTAGCCACTTCATCCTGGCAGTGTAGTGACAAGGAGACTGTGCTGATGGCTTTCTCTTGCCAGCATATAGCCTGAAGATGAGACATCTTTCCAGCAACGTAGCCCAACTGACAACATGTAGCTATCCTTACCAGAAGACTGTTGTATGTTGAGGAGTTAGTGATCCACATAGCAGTTAACCTGAGCAGGGCTGGGGTCGTGTGCTGCACATGTGCCCTGGCCACAGGGTAAGGTCAGCCACTTAGAGAGAGGAGCCTGTGGGCAACTTCCCCTTGGCACCAGCAATTATGCCACCTGCATGGCCTTGCCTTTATCTAAAGCTGCAGCAACGAGCTCTCATGTGAACATCTTTTTACTTGACAGTAGAAATGATAAATAGGATTGTTTGCACTGAATAAAATCCTGTAAGAGCTGAAACAAACAAAATGGGGTAGCCTTTTTAGGGATTGGATCTGCATGGTGGGCTTGCACGCTGGTTGGAGGCCTGTGCCATACTGTGCAGCTCAAGGTTCCCAGCATCTGAAGGGATGTAAGATTATCTATATGATCCTATTTTTCTTTATAGTGTTAACTCCCATAAATAGTATATTTAGAGACACAGAATCTGATTGCTTTTCTTAGCTTCCTGGTGCAGGTGTTGGAAGTGCCAATGAGGAATGGAGTGCTGCTGGACCTTGTATTAATGAACAAAGAAGGTCTGGTCAGGGATGTGAAGGCTGGGGGAAGCCTTGGTGGTAGTGATCATGACATGGTAGACTTCAGTATCATACAAGGAAGAAGAAAGGCAATAAGTAACATTGTAACCCTGGACTTCAGGAGGGCTAACTGTGCTCTTCAAAGACCTACTTGGAGGAATCCCTTGTGCTAACACTTTAGAAGGTAAGGGGGCCCAGGAGAGCTGGTTGGTATTCAAACATCACTTCCTCCAAGCTCAAGACAGGTGCATTCCTCTGAGTAAAAAAATCAAGTAGAGGAGGCAGGAGACCAGCATGGATGAGCAAGGAGCTGCTGAAAAAACTCAAGTGGAAGAATGACATTCCTAGCATGTGGAAAAATTCTCTTGGGAGAATTACAGGAACACTGTCAGGGTTTGTAGAGATGCAACAAGGAAGGCCAAGGCCCTCTTGGAATTAACTCTGGCAAAGGAAGTAAAGGAGAACAAGAAGGGCTTCTTCAAATGCATCAGTGGTAAGAGGAAGAACAGGGAAGACGCGGGCCCACTGCTGAATGGTGCCGGAGCCCTGGTGACAGAGGATGCAGAGGAGGAGGAGTTACTGAATGCCACCTTGGCTTCAGTCTTCACTGGTATCGCCAGCCCTGAGGAATCCCTGACCCTGGAAGGAAGAGTGAAAGCCTAAAAGGAGGAAGTCTCTCCACTGGTCAGTGAGGACTGGGTTAGAAATCACTCGCATAAACTGAACAGACACAGATCCACGGGCCCTGATGGGCTGCACCCACGAGTGCTGAGGGAGCTGGCCGATGTTGTTGCTCTACCACTCTCCATCATTTTTGAGAGATTGTGGAGAACAGGTGAGGTGCCTGAGGACTGGAGGAAAGCCAATGTCACTCCAGTCTTCAAAAAAGGCAAGAAGGAAGA